>VWZI01006240.1:0-30138 GCA_013396835.1 Psilopogon haemacephalus | reverse complement strand
TGATGACCAGGATGTCATGTGGGACAGAGTCAAAGGCCTTACTCAGGTCTAGGTAGATGACATCAATTGCCCTTCCCTTGTCAACTCTTGCTGTGACTTCATCATAAAAAGCCACTAAGTTTGTCAGGCATGATTTGCCCTTGGTGAAGCCATGCTGGTTACCACCAATCACCTCTGCTTTGTTTTCCATTTGCCTTAGCAGAGCCTTCTGGAGGATCTTCTCCATGATCTTGCCAGGCACAGAGGTGAGACTGAGTGGTCTGCAGTTCCTGGGGTCATCCTTTTTTCCCTTCTTGAAGATGGGTGTTGTGTTTGCCCTTTTCCAGTCAGCTGGAACTTCACCTGTCTGCCACGGCCTTTGAAATATGATGGACAGTGCTTTAGCAACTTCATCTATCATTTCCTTCAGGACCCATGGGCAGATCTTGTCGTACCCATGGACTTGTGCATGTTCAAATTCCTTAGGTGCTCACAAACATCATCTTCAATTATACTGGGCCAGTCTTCCTTCTTCCAGTCCTTACTTTTGTCCTCTGTAATTTGGACATTGTGGTTGGAGGACTTGCTGCTGAAGACTGAGGCAAAGAAGTCATTGAGCACCTCAGCCTTATCCATATCCCTTGTCACCAGCTCTCCATTTCCCTTCTGGAAGGGTCCCACATTCTCCCTAGTCTTCCTTTTCTCACTGATAAACCCAAAAAAATTCTTCTTGTTCCACTTAATGTCCCTAGCCAGATTCAATTCCAGCTGTGCTTCAGCTTTCCTAACCTGATCTCTGGTTGCACAAACAATGTCTTTGTATTCTAGTTACCTCTCCAGGCTTCCACTCTCTGTAGGCTTTCTTCTTGCATCTAAGTGTGTCCAGGAACTCTCCATTCATCCATGCAGGCCTCCTGGCACTCTTACCTGCCTTCCTCTTTTTTGGGATCCATTGCTCCTGGGCCTGGAGGAGGTGATCCTTGAACATTGTCCAGCTTTCCTGGGCCCCTCTTCCTTCCAGAGTTTTTTCTCATGGCACGCTGCCAATAAAGTCCCTGAAGAGATTGAAGTCTGCTCTTCTAAAGTCCATAGCTGTGAGTTTGTTGTGCACCCTCCTTGATGTCTTGAGGATCTTAAACTCTACCATTTCATGGTCACTGCAGCCAAGGCTACCCTTCAGCTTCACTTCACTCACCAACCCTTCCTTGTTGATGAGGACTAGGTCCAACTTAGCACCTTTTCTTGTGGATTCCTCTACCACTTGGAGGAGGAAGTTATCACCAATGCATTCCAGGAACCTCTTAGATTGCTGGTGCTGTGCTGTGTTGTCCTTCCAACAGATGTCAGGGTGGTTGAAGTCCCCCATGAGGACCAGGGCCTGTGAGTGTGAAGCTTTTCCTATTTGTTTGTGAAGGACCTCATCTATTTCGCCTTCCTGATCAGAAGGTCTGTAGCAGACTCCTACTATGATGTCCCCTTCCCTGCCTTCCCTTTAACCTTTACCCATAAGCTCTCTGGTTTTGCATTGCACATCTACAGGTTGAGCTTCATGGATTCCAGTTTATCATAGATGTAGAGGGCAATACCCCCTCCCCTTCTCCTGTGCCTGTCCCTCCTGAAAAGTCTATACCCATCTATCCCTATGCTCCAATCATGAGTTCCATCCCACCATGTCTCAGTGATGCCAATGACATCATAACCCTGGAGACTTGCACAGATTTGCAATTCTTCCTGTTCCCCATGCTCCTTGCATTAGTGTAGAGGCATTTCAGTTGTGCCTCTATTGGAGCTGACCTACTCACTGATTTTCCCTCACTCTGTTCTTTTGGCACTCTTTTCTCAGTCTCTACATCAACCCTAGGTTCAGATCCCACCTGTCCACGCTCAGGTACCTCTGTAGCTATCAGTCTCTCTCTATCCCTCATGTCATCACTACCACATGGATTACCACATGATGTTTCCCTGTTGGCAGCTACCACCTGAAAGGGATCTGACGCATCTCTGCAAGACTTTAACTGCATTATTTTGTCCCCAGCATGCTTCTGGGCAGCAGGTTGAGAGGTCTTACTAATCCCCCACTGCTCCCACACTGGTCTGTTCTCCCACAGCTTGCCACATGGAAGCCTGATGACTTTGTCTCCCTCCCCCTTCACATCCCATTTAAAGCCCTGTCAGCTAGCCCTGCAATCTCCTCCATAAAGATGCTCTTCCCCTTTCAAGAGAGATCTCCCATACAGACCTTTGTCTCTCAACTTCCTCCTTAAGCTCAGCCACTGTACTGAGCAGATCACTCATCTGCTCGCATCTCACACAGGTTTCATACCCACCACCCTCTACTTCAAATGCTAAGCTCAGGTATTGTCTGCAGCCAGGGGTATGGACACCCACAGATTTGCATGAGGCACCAGTCTGGGTGCCCACAGTTTTCCTGGACACAATATTTTCCCAGGTTACAACCATGGCTAATAGTTTGGTGTTTGTTTTCTTGTTTGTTTTTTCTTGCAGTTTGTTTTTATTTTTTTATAATTATCTCAGCGTGTACTGCTCTTGGGGATCCAGTGGAACAGGTCTGATGCTGACTCTCCAAATGGCACTCTGCTGCTGGCTGGCTTGCATTTGTATCTTGCACATAGTCAAGGGAATGCCGCCAGCTGCATCAGTCCCTTTATGCAGGCAGGTGAGGGAGCTGACCTTGCTGCCCCTCCTCCCCTTTCAACAGTTGCCTCCTGTTGGGAAGCACCCTGTTCACCTGAAAGCAATACCATTAACTGCCAGAGATGGTCTCCGTGCTGGAGCTGGTCCCAATGCTGCTGCCTCTCCAAAATAATAATTGGTTCTTTGCAACAGCCATGGAACACATTACATAAATTAATAACTAGATCTAGAACAAGTAACTAGCAATATATAAACATTAATTGAACTGGAAGAGAAGGTTCTTGTGGTGAATATACCTCTTGCCCACTAGGTGGACTCAGGAAGCTCCTTTCTGCTTATGGCAGAAGGCAATTGTTAGATTACAATAGGCTTTAAGTATTTACTCACAAAATATTATTTCCTGACTCACAAAGGCTAACTACAGCTTAAGACAGTACCCAAACACTTGCAGGTGGGTCTGTTTTCTTAGCTGTTAAGGCTTTTAATTCTTCCCAGACTTCACAAGATGCTGGGGAAAGGAAATGATCTCTGACCTTATCCTGATTTCTCTGGATGATCTGTGTACCTCCAAGTCTTCCTGTCTTGGCAGGAGACATTCAGGTGTAGGCAGGATGGCTTGCAATGTGCAGTCTCAGAACAGATGTCACACTGGCTATGCAGGCCTAGTGCATGGAGACTTTTAGAGCCAGTTCCTGGTAAACTCAAGGCAGGCAGTTTCCAGGCAGAGCTGACTTACTGCTTAGCAAAGCATAATGCTATGAAGTATGGCAGCAGGCAGTAGTACAGGTACAAAGGCAGAGCATGTTGTGTTACCTGCTCATCTCTTTTATCCATGTAAGCCGGAGACTAATGGGCCTTTGGACACAGAATTGCCAATCAGAATGGCAGTTAGCCAAGCTTGGCCATATTAGGTGAAGCCATAGTTTTGCTTTACCCAAATTTGGGAAGAACATAGGCCTTACACAAAGCAGGCACAAGCCGAGTGCATGTACTTTGTTTACCACAGGAGCAAAACAAGTCTGGGCAAGCCAGGGTCCTTATACTTAGTGGCTCCAGGTCTTTGTCCTCTTTCCCATGGTTGCCTCTTCCCAGAGAGAGAAGGAGAGCAGAAAAACATGCCTGGGCAAGTCAGGACATGTATAAGCCTATTTTGACCTATCAGGCCTACCACAACAGAGGACCACCTCCTGTTTTGGATAAAATAAAGTTTTTCCTACTGAAAATCATAGAACCACAGAATGCGTCAGGTTGAAAGGGATTGCTCAAAGTCATGTAGTCCAACCTCTCTGCAGTCAAAAGGTATACTTCTAAGTAGATAAAGTTGCTTAGAACCCTGTCCAAGCTGATCTGGAGTGTTTCTAGACTTGGGGTTTCTACCACCTTTCTGGGCACCCTGTACAGAGTTAGATTGCCTTCACTGTCAGAAAAAAAAAAAAAAAATCCCTGTATCTAGCCTATATCTCCACACTCAGTCTAAAACCGTCCCCCTTTCTGTTGTTGTAACAGACCTTGCTAAAAAAAAAAAAAAAAGTCCATATCTGTCTTACAGCCCCCTTTTAAGTACTGAATTGCTGTGATGCATTTTAATGTGGTAGGAATTATTTTTTCTAGACCACTGTAAGCTCTGCTTTCCATGAAACATCCACTCTGCAAAACTGAGAACTGCAGTATATAGTTAGAGTTTTAAAGAATTGATGCTTTTCTACCCAAAGACAGGGAACACTTTGAAAACAGGATTTGTACCCATTCTAAAGTCTGCTGTTCACACACAGATAAAATAAACTGGTATCATGGAATAAACACACAAGTCTGTTTTGCGGACTCAGATCAGGCAGAAAAAGTTTATTTCTACAACTATGTGGAAGATAGGTGGAGTGGCAGAGGTCCAACTTTCTATCCATATGAAGTCTGATGTGATACAAAAGTGCTGGGACTTGTATACAAGATAAAAACCTGCCCCAAGAAGTGGTGTCTGCATTGAACAAATCTTTGCTAGAGCAGACATACCCCTGTCTTTCCAATAACTCAGCCCTGTGGCCTCAACTCATCTCTGTTCAGCTAGTCCCTTTCACTTTCAATGCTGCTGTGTGCTGGACCAGCTTACAGGTCTGAAACCACACTATGTGTCCTTTTACAGACATCACTTTCAAGAGAAGCTCCTATTTGAGGAGGCACCAATCTGTCTCCTAGTTTCCAAGGGTACTTTAAAATAATTTTGATTTCTTTCTTTGTCCTGCACCACAGATCCTTACCAAAAAATGAGGAAGTATCTGAGCATTTCTTATGGAGATATCAGACTGACAGAGTAAAACAATTCTTGTGTTCTTGTGTTGAGCTCCCAGGGTGTAGTTCGAGCTGATTGAATAAACACATATCATAATAATGATAAAAACCAACAAGGAGGCCAGTTCCTGGTTGTTTTTAATTTTAGTGCAGGTTTTTGCATGGACAAATTCGATGGACAAAGTTCGAAAAACCTACACTTTAGGGAAAAAAAATAAAATCCCTTGCCCTGCATCTCTCTGTCAGTAGATGGCTCTGCAAGCCATGGCGTTCTGCGGTTAACCATTGCGCCGTAGAGAGCGCTGAGGCTCAAGATACGCGGGAGCCTGGCTGTGTGCCTTTCTGCGGCTCTTGGTTTTTCCCTGCACCCATATGGAAGCATACACAGGTTTGGTCTAATTCTTGCTTTCTCGGACATCTTTCCCTCTTTGGCCTTGTTCTTTTTGGATAGACATCGATCGCTCCCTATTGTCTCTGGAGGTCCATCCCGCGATGAGCACGCAGTCATTCAATCACACTCCATCTCAGCTGCGCTCCGATGTCTTTAACTGAATGCCGATGACAGTAGCTGGGTGAGCACATCAGTATGACAGCAGCTGCAGCCTCAGTGGGCCGCCGCAGGCAGCACTGCAGCCCAGCTCTTCTGCCTGCAGCATCTGAGCCACCTCACATACATGCTGCATCACGTCTCTGATGGCAGTAGAGACACAGCCGTCAGTTATGGTGTACCATCAGGCACTGAATAGGTTAAGTCAGCCGTTGCCATCTAACATACTGGAAAAAATAAAACTCAGAACATAGTGTTTTATTATTTCTTTTTCATGTCTGATGCTGAAAGCCTCTAGAGGTCCAATCTGCTGTCTTTTCCCCCCCCATCTGGCAAATCAATTTCCCTGGCATTTCCCTCTTGTGATCATGCACAGTCAAAACTTGCATTTTATAGATAATATATTTAGGTTGGAGATGAAAGCCAACTTAAAATTCACTCATGTGGAAATATGAACAGCACAGACTTGGAACAGTCAGGGAGAAAGAGTCCTTTGCAACACATTGCTATAGAGATAGCAGGAAGATTTATCATTCGTGGCAAGCTTGGGGAGCCTGGAGAGTTTAAATTGTGTAAACAGATCATTACATACACAGTAGCATCCAGGCTGGCCATAAGGGATTGCAGCTTTACGTGATACCTAGAAAGATGGGCTCTTTCTCTAAAATTCTGGTTCTACATCTGTAACAGTGGTTTGTATTCTTTCCCTTACCACATAGGGTATGATTTAAAAAAGGTTTCTGAAGATGTTCAGATAGTGGATGGTACCATTTCTATGCTACCATGTACTTAAAAGGCACAGAAATTCTATTCTCAACAGGCTGAGATGTGTAGAACTGACCTGAAGGAGGCTGCCTCTAAACTGGTAGCATGGTCATGTTATCAGATCCAGGATGAAATGACAAAAGGCCACTCTGCCCATGCTAAGCAACTTCAGAGACATTTCTTCCCTGGGGAGCATATGTTGTTCTGCCAGTGCAGAACATTTCCGCAGCTGGGACCTCAACTTGAACTGGTACTACAAGACCGTCATCAATACTTTTCTTTTTTTTACCTCTCCTCCCACTAGTTCTACTTTTCTATGTATTTTCCATATATCTGAGTGCTTGCATTTATGAAGATAAAAGCCATGGAGAAGTGAAGTGAGAAGCATTCCCCACTTGAATTTCCACAAATAAAGATCTTTACCCTTGAGGTACCAGAGAAGATACTTCCTTGGTGGCAGTGTGCCTGGTACCAAAGAGGAACATGAAGGCCACATCTGTATGAGTGTCACTGGTCCTCAGTTGTCAGCATGCTCATTTTGATGGGACAATCCTAGAGAAAAATTTCACCCAAACTATGCCCAAGCAGTTCATGGGTGGGACTCAGGACTTAACACAGACTCCATCCTAAGCTACAAACTGGATTCAGTCATGCCTTTAATGAGTAAAAATTTCATAGTATGAAGTGACCTTATCACACCATGCAACCTCAAGACCAGAGAAAAGGCAAAGAGTTTCATAAGACAAAACTGAAAGCAATGATCTTTCAAAATGGAAATCAAAATGTTCTGTGACAGCAATGCTGAGTTTTGGCAGCTCCCTTGACAAATTCTAGGTGGATCAAGGCAAGAGGATGTTCATTTGGCCATTCTTTCAGGGAAATTGGCACAGCTTGCCCAGTCCACAGAACAAACCACACTTTGCCTAATCCCACCTGCCAATTCAGCCCAGCATTCAACAGTCAGGTTCTCCAGGGGATATCTCACAGGCACTGCATAGCACAATTTGGAAGGGAAGCTCTAGATCATGTGCATTGAAAAAAATAGCTGCATCCACCTACGGAGTTCTTGCCCTGCTTTACAACTCAGTACCACATCCTCGCTGGAGCTACAGCTCCCCAGATGAATCTGACTGTGCAGAGCCTGTGTCCATACCTTGGCTTGGCCAATCTGCAGTAAGAGCATCTTACTGCAAACCTACCTTTACAGACAAGTTTCATGGAAAGGTGAAGCTTTGAACTAGAGCAAGGACCAGGTGCCTTTACTTCTGCCTTACCTGCTCTGTTTTTGCGGAAGGCATGGTCACAGCAATGTGATACAAAAGTGGTGTCAGATGCTACTGCTGGACTGGGTGGAGCTTGTGTGTGACAAAAGCCCAGGTTGCAAGATACCTGCCAGGAGGTTCAAAGACTAACTGCAGTCATGTGGGCAAGTCACCTATGTCAGTAATCACCAGGGAACTTCAACAGCTGCTCAGATGTCTAGCTTTTACCAAACAATATGCCAAAGGCCCCAACATCTCCTCTGGAGGAGCTTCATAGCTCTGAAAGGGCTGCTCAAGCCATGTGCAACCTGCTGCAGCAGGGGATGCCTGGGGCTGTTGTCACCGCACACTCCTCAACCTTTCCGTGATTAATTTCTCATTCCTGAGCACAGGAAAGGAGACACCCTTACACTATCTGAGAGTGGCGTCACAGGAATAGGGCAGGGCTCAGCAAGCCTCTAACTCAAACCACAACAGCACTGCATAGTGCTGGGACAAAACTTTAGTGGATATAAGCCTTAAAAAAAGAATGGCAGATTATCGCTTCCCATCCATCTCCTCAGCTGTCTCTCCACGTGTCCCTTAGTCATTTATTTCCTCTTTCTCATGTCTCTGTCTCCTCCCACTGAGCTGAGCTGCAAATTGCTGATCTGTCTTTCCCTTTACAGGCTACAAACTCACATGATGGCAAAAACCTGCACTAAAAATAAAAACAATTAAGAAGTGGCCTCCTTGATGGGTTTTATCATTATTCAACCAGCTTGTGCAGAATGGGACAGGGTAATGGTTTCACAAAGATGCTTGATGCTATGTAAACAGCCAGTCTGAGAGGAAAGTTACTAAAATCTTTGAAGGATTTATTGCCTAGGGATGCCTTCATGGCTCTTGACAATAAGAAGGAGTCTTGCTGTCAGTACTGGGGCCTGGGGTGGCATGCAAAGGCATCTATAAATTATCCTAGGCTGGACTGACTTGTAAATGGAAAACTTCTCAGGTATTTTTGAGTGAAGTATGTGTTTGATAATTCAGCTGTAATGTATTAATGTCTGCTTTACCTTCTTGTGCAATGGCAGTTCCATCATTTTAGAATTACAATCTTGATTAGCCCCCAAGAAGTGTTTCAAAGCAGCCCTAAAGGTTAATAGCCTGTGTCTAAAAACATTGGTGTGACAGTTTGTCTCAGGACCCTGACTGTGTTATCATTCAAGTGCTGAAATCTGTAATCAAAAGCTCAGCTGAGCTTCCACTCTCCTTAAAACATCTTCACATCAGCTGGTACATGGCAGCAGGGAGTACAGCATTATTGAGCAGTACCAGCACAGCCATACATGACTGCAATTTAAAGTTCTGATATGAAGAAGCAAAGGGCCTTTGGGGCTACTTCTCTCAGCGGTAACCCTATTTAACTAGTGATATTACTCCCCAGCCTCATATTAGCATGAGGATACCCTGAGGTTGAGCACAGCAAAGGCCCCTGAGGTGGAGGATCAGAGGCAGCAGTGAGGACGTACAGCATGGCATGGGGCTGGATTTGAGGTTGCACTCATGGCAAATGCTGCACATGTGTTGGATGGGTGTAATAAGACAAGTCTACAAGAGATCCTCAGCAATGGAGGGAATGGTGTGGGTTGGAGATTTGTGGCTCTGTGGCAGAGTGGGCTGGCTGCCTGTAATTGTTGGAATGAAATAAATGTTTGTCCATCTATTGAGGTCTTATTCCCAGCCTTGTCAGGTTGGATAGAGTTCTGAGCAACCCAATCCAGTTGAAGATGTCCCTGCTTACTGCAGAGGGGTTGGACTAGATGACCTTTAAAGGCCCCTTTCAATCCAAATCATTCTATGATCCTATGATTATATGTGGTCTGCTAGACTTGTAATAATTTAAGGTGGCCTGACTCCCTCTGAAGGGTATGAAATTGGTTATTCCTTCTCATACTAGCCCTTCTTCCTCTCTCAGTGACCTCTGTCATTGGAGGTCTCTTCCCAGCCTGGCTGATTCTATGATTCAGAGGCTTTCTATAATAAAATAACAAAAACTAGCAATGAGTGACAATTTTCCACATATCTATTGTATTGAACAGAGGCATCTGCCATGGTCTATCCTAGCAGCTCCACCTCCTCTGAGCAGCCCTAAAATCACTGGGAATCCAGTTTCTTTTATCTAAATGCTGCCAGGTATCTTGGATGCCAGAACTGTCTTTTAAATTTGCTGTGTTTCCAAAACAAAACTGTTCAGGATTTTGTTTCCATTAATGTTGTTTGATATTTCCTTCCAGTTCTGCATGAAAATAAATCTGCAAATCCTAGTGCAATATCAAGGAAATTTGCCTTCCTGGTCTGCTCTGGCATTGCCAGCCCTCTTACCTTCATGAAGGAACCACCATGCTGATTTTAGGGAACACAATGCTCACTTCCCAGAGGAGCTAGAAGAAAGGCTGTAGAACAGGACAACAAGGTATTACGCTAAGCCAAAGCCCAACACTTTCCATATTCTTCTATTGCACTGCTCCCAGCAGCTTCCTTCACTTCTTTTGTTAAAGAAAAGATGAGCTCTTCTTGGGGTGTTTCCATGGAGGGATTGCCGTAGCCCTGTAGCCCCATAGCCTCATGTAGTGTAGGATGATCTGTACCTACCTACCGGAACAAACAACTTGTGCAACACCTCATTAGCCTGAAATGGTGCACATTGCTCTGGGCAAAATTAAGCATTCTGTTTCCTTAACTGGAAACTGGAGAGAGACCTGCTAATTCCAGTAGTGTTTCAAGTTGAGTCCAGTAGTGCCACTAAGTTGAGGACAACACCAAATAGAATTGCTGGTAAAAGCTGGGGATTGCAGAATTGGTTGGAGTAATCAGTGACTGCAGTGATAGGATGGTTGTACTGTTGCCTGTATCTCCTCCAAGAGCATAGGATGAATATCAATCCATGCCATGGGATATACTGAGGAATGAGGAACACAGGCAGTGCCTGTAGGATAGGGACTCAATGTATCTAGAAAAGGATTTGAGGGATTTAGGGGGATCATCTCTAACAGCTCGCAGTGCAGCCTTGCAGCAAAAAGGACTGAGGCTGAAGAACAGATGGGAAATCTGTGCTTTAGTCAAACACAAGCTGTTGAACTCAACAGGATGAGCTGGTTACACGTTATAGCTCAGTGTCGTACAAGAAATCAAATAGATGTTTCAAGAGAATGTAGGTTTATGATTTGCCAAGGTTTGCACAAGATATTCACTTAAAAGAAGGAACTTGCAGACATGTCTTTGAAGTTCCACAGCCAATGTCCATCCTGTGAATCTCTTGTATGAGAAATATTAAAGAGTTTTCATTCCCTTTCCCTTCATTTCCCTCTCCTCTGACAAAGAGAGGTCTGTTTGAGAAAGCTGTGGTTGTGTAAGGCTGCACCCAGTGCTGCTAGTTTCTGCCTTTAAGCAGAAATTCTGATTACAGCACAAACTTGTCCTGCTGCACCTCAGGCTCAGTCCTAAATGGGTCTCACAGCACCAGTCTTCTGCAGATTCTGCTGTTCTGGGCACCCATTGCAATGTGAAACATAGGTTCAGGGCCTTGCTTTAAATATTCTCCTGGATAATTTTCCTGGGTCTCACGTGGACCACTAGTTCAAAGGGGCTCAGAGCTAGGATTTAGCTTGGAAAAACATCCAAATGGGTGAATGCTCCTGTCGTGCTGGCAGCACTTGTCAACTTGATGTCAGAGCTGCTACTCCAGAGACGTGGGAAGTGACATGCAGTTCATCTGGGAAGCTTGGCAGTACTTACTCTGCAAGTGATTCAGCTGTGCTCCTCAGGGAGGGAGTAGGAAGTGTCCTCAGTTTCCCAGGAATATGAGGCACAGTGTACTCCTACCATGTGCACATGAGAGCAATACCTTCACCTGGGTACTGAGACCAAAGCACATTTCCTTCCCTCTGTCAAAACCATGTCATGAGGGAGATGCAGTATGAATACACAAGGGATGAAAGACAGTTTTGGTTTTGCTAGAGGGCTGGGAAGAGAAGGGTTATAAGATTGTTTCCCATCCAAGCCTTTGAGAAATCTGCTGAAGTTGCAGAAAGAGTTTCTATGTCCCTGCTAGCCAAGAGCTGAGCTGCCTGGGAGAGACAAGAGGGGCTCCGTGGAGGAATGCTCTGGATAGGATTGCTAGCAGATTCTCTGCAGTGAGGGATGGATCCTGAAAAGCATCAGGGAAGCCATGTGAGTCAGCAGGTTTGCCTCACCAGTCATGGCTGCATTGGAGCTCTCAGCTGTAGGAAACATTGACATTTCTGAGTTTTTCTTTTAATCCATCTCTTCAAGGCAAAGCCTGAGCCGATGTCACCACAAACATAACAAAAGCCCTCAGAATTGTGGCTCCCTGCTCTGGTAGCTGAGGAAAATGTGTCCTTCTGTTTTGAACCAAGGTTGATATTCTGGTTTAAGAGAAGTGGAACGAGGAATGAAGCAGGCTTCATAGTGCTCTTCCTTGCAGGAGACCTCCTGAGTGCTCAGCAATTTTGTTACAGATTCCGTAAAATCAGATCTGATGAACCTGATTGGCAGAGGTTTTCAAGGTGGCTGGTGATACTGTATGACTGTCATTCCTCACTGTGGACTCAGTCACCCTGTTTTTTCCTTCCAGACTGGAACGCCATGATAGCTGTTTCATTGTTAACTCCTACTAGGTAAATTCCTGCTTTGCCAAGATATCCTGCATGGCTGTCGTGGTTTCCTCAGACACTGATATGCCCAGCACCTGCTGATTTCCATAGGATTCACTGGCTAACATATTTTTGGTGAGCTGGATTGTAGATACAGTTGCACAGCTGGCATATGCCTTCAGTGGGCTGCCACTAAGAGGGGCAGACATGTCTCATTCCCCTTCCCACAAGCTCCACAATCATCTTGCTTGTGCCTGCATGTGACCATTAGGCACGTGTACAGCCTGTGCCATCAGTGAGTTGAAGAGCTGCTCCAGCACAAACATACTGATTTAAATGGAGTGGAGGTTTAATGTGATTTGAGGCTACCCTATGGCTGGGCAGTACAAATATCCCTCAGGCTGCACACACTCTGATATGGTACTTTTTAAGAGAAATGAGTGGAAATGTCAGGTTCTGATTCTGGCCAGAGAGGAACACATTGCAGAGCTTGTGTGTGAAGAAAACCAAAGCTGTAATCAGCAGGACATACATGCTCCCATGCTCTCTGTGCCCAAGTAGAATCTGCTGTGACCATCCACCAACATGGACATCTTTGGGATCTTTCCCTTCTGATGACAGCGTGGAAAGAGAAACTGATGGATGCAGCTGGAACTAAGCTATGACAACACTGAATCAGATGAAAACCAGGCAGATCCTAAAGAAATAAGGACAATAGGAGCAACAGTGGATGATGAGCAACAACTGACCCAAGTGGCAAACCAGTAAGATGGGGGATGTTGTTGGGCAAGCTGCCATAGAACAGCCTAGAGGACAGGGTAGAGAGAAGAGGAGACACTGTGGGAGTGATTTTAAAGCTTGTGAGTGTGAAACAATCAAATGTCAGGAGAAGCCACTGACAGAGAGTGTTCGAGGGGCAGCACATGAGGAGTAGACACCAATGTCAAGGCATGTCCCATATTCAGATGTCTCTAGACACAATGACATATAAAATGGTTGAAAAGGTTCTGTTCACCTCTTCCTATAGGAAATTCATGTGCCATGGAATGTGGGTGAGTCCTTCTGGTCCATTTGGTTCCTCTACCCTCACTGAGTCCCTTGGAACTGTTACAGATCCAAGGCCATGCTTGGATGCATGATGTTGATGACAGAAAAGTCACACAACCTTCTCCTCTGCTAGCCCACTGTGAACTGGAGCCATCACTTTTGTCTGACTGGGTCCTCCTATGCACAGCAGAAGCTCAGGCTCAGGAAGGGAACCCTTCAGGGAGGGAAAGCCTGGAGCTGTAAGACTAGGCAGTGGTGGGGAGAAAGTTATCACATTTGCTGGACCACCAATTCCTGAGGGGGAGGGAGGTGTCTTCAGCTCAATGAGTCCCAGGAGTGGGATGAGGGAATGATGAAAAGACATTACTACTGGCAGAGATTCCTCTTGCAAGTCCTCAGGAGGAATATTTCCACTGTGCTGTGTACCAGGGCAAGGTGGGACAAGCCAGTTGGCCACTGATCACTGAAGGACACTGTGCCAGAGCCAGGTCTATAGCCATGCCCTCCAACTGTTGCTGTATCTGGGCCAGCTCTTTGCTGTCTGAACATTCTGTCCTCCAATACTATCTTTCATTTTCTCCCTATCACACAGGTTCTTGGCATTATTGATGCTCATTCATTTCTAACACTAAACATACTTCTCATGCTCAAAGCCTTTCCTAAACATCAGCTAATGAAGCTTCTATGCTCCCCTTGGAGATTAGCATCATGCATGATTACCCCGTGGCAGGGATTTGCCCAAGAGCAAGAAAGAGGTCAGCTCCAGTGCTGAACGTGAGCCTAGAGCTGGCAGCTCCAGGACTGTGCTCAGGCCAGACACATACTTCTAGAACATCCCAACCCTTTCCCTGGGAAGGTCACACACAAGTAGTGGGTAAGGCCTTAAGGTACAAAGTGCCAGGTCAGGGCACACAGTGCCATGAACGTTTTTGGGATGATATTGTCTTAGCACGCTGAGCTTCGCACCCGAACCGCCATAGCAGCTCTATAGCCATTAACAATACAGAAGAAGGATAGTCCTGTCTGACTGTTCCAAGCTTGTCAGCTACAATTGCAGAGATGTGTTGATCCTAGCAGAGACTATCAATCATCCAGTTTATGGATGAAAACAGCAGTTCCTGGGTGAAGGACGCATATCAGCTCCAAAGCCCTTGTGTTACTGTTATCATTACTACTACTGTCTTCTCTACATCTGCCTGCAGTTCCCTAGAAATGGCAGGTCATTGAAGTGCTGGAGGATCAGCACACAGCTCAAGCAGAGCTGGAGGTGGCAGGGGAGAACCTCCATGAAGAATGCTTCCTACTTTTCAGACATCATCTTAGCTAGCAAGCGGCAGCTGGATCACACAAAACAAAACTGGAGAGCAGCAGCAGCTTTGATCTGAAGTGCAGAGCTGAGGTGTCTCACCTCTGCAGGCCAGAGCTTCCTGCACACAGCTTGGTGCAGAGCCATGCCAGTACCTGCAGGCTGCCTTCCCAGTCACCCCTCTTGAAGGACACCTCACTCTTTATGTCAAGCTCTTTCTTAATGTGTTTTCTTTCCTGGGTGGCATTTCAGGGAATATGCAAATGTCATCAGTGTGTTATGTGAATGACAGATGAAATACAGTGAAAGGCCCATGAAAATGAAATGTAGGCATGCCTCACCCTCTTACTTTTCTACTCACATTTTTCTTTCTTTGCACCTATGGCAGAGCAGCTACAAAAGGAACAAAACCAGCAAGAAAGGAACTGATCAGAAAGCAGTCTGGAAACAGGGCCTGTCAAGTCATTTGCTTAAGGCCCCAAAGCCCATGAGTTAGTGGCAACATGCTTGTTTAAGTGCCAGCATTACCCTGTTATAAGGCATATGTAGTCATCAGCAGAAGATCCAAACTGCCCTCTTGCCTCTGGGGCAGGGTATGAAGGAGCTGGCCACATGTGCCTCCTGCTCTCATGACAATGACCACGCGCAGCACCGAGGGACCACATCCTCCAAGTCCTGTGTGTAATGACAAGTGGCAAGGATGCTTCATGTGTTTGGCATGGTCTTCCAGGAGCAGGAAGGCTGTCCTGTTGTTTTCCTTTCTAGGTCAGGAGGAACAAACTTGCCCTGAACCCAAGGCCACAGAGATGTGTTCCAGGGCTTGGGCTACTTAAAAATCATCTGAATGGGATGCTGTAGGACAATATGATGGTGCTCTTAGTTACTCCACAAGTCCTTGAGTCATACGACTTATTTTGAGTGAGCAATGTGCCCTTGTGACCAAGAAGGCTATTGGTATTCTGGGGTGCATTAAGAAGACTGTGCCCAGCAGGTCAAGGGAAGATTTCCTTCTCCTCTCCTCTGCCCTAATAGGGTCGCATCTGGAGTAATGTGACCAGATCTGGGCTCTGCAGTTCAGGAGAGACAAAGAACTACTGGAGAGAGGGGCAACTACAGTGGAGGGTTATGAAGATGATGAGAAGACTGGAGCATCAATCTCATGAGGAAAGGCTGAGAGACCTGGGGCTGTTTAGCCTGGAGAAGACTGAGAGGGGATCTATCAATGCTTATCAATACCTGGAGACTTTCAAAACCTGCCTAAATGCAATCATGTGCAACTTGCTCTAGGTGACCCTGCTTTAACAGGAGAGCTGGACTAGATGATCCTCAGAAGTCTCTTTCAACCCCCACCATTCTGTGATACCATGATTCTGTGAGTTTCATTGAGGAGCAATAACGCACACATGGCTTACTTTGGTAAGGCACTGCAGTCTGAGGAGATTTTGTTGTTTGAAAACCAAACACACAGGAAAAAAATGTGCAGCAGATAGTTATTGTCTAGGTGATGTGTGATGATGCAGAGTTGTGTGCATGCCTGGGGAAGTTAGAGCAGGGTCTGTAGCATTGCTTTCCTAGACCATATGTTACAACAGATTTTTACAGAGATATGCAGCAGCGTGCAGGAATGAACACGGCTGGAAAGCAGCATCTATTCCCTGAGACTTCATTTCACCCTGCAGGATTAAGACCAATAATCCGAGGGTGATTATGGCAGTGATTTTTGCTTCATCACCTTCTTTGCTTCAGCCTTACTCAGAGAAGAGTGGTTGTGTTGCATTCTGACCTCAGCAAAGCAAGAACACTTCTGTCCTCGGTCACAGTCATGCCAACATTTTTCTATGATGTTTTATATTGCTTTTATCATCATGTGTTTGTCTGAAATTTTGCTTACTACAACAAGTCACAGGGTGCATATATGAAATAATCCTGGGCTAAATGCACACTGGAGCACAAAGGGATGTTTGAATGTGCTAGAATTGATAGATTTACACCAGTTTGCACTCATGGTAATTTTAGCCTGTTCACAAAGCCAAAGCTGAGTTACTTCACTCTGTACATGAGCACCTATAAAATCGACACATGCAACATCAGAAGCAAGTATATGCAAGCATATTTCGTCTCTACCTTTCTGAAATTGTCCCATTAAGCCATTAATTGTCCCAGATGTTGACATTAAGCCCCTAATAAATTCATTGACCACCCAGTTTTCCATGCAGACATGTTGTAATTTTAAAAATTGATTTTATTTTTCAGTGGGGCAGAATACAAGCAGAGGAAACACCCTTGAAAGGGAAAGAGTGTGTTAAACACCAGAAGGTAAAGTGAAGATGGAAATCTGGTGCCTTGGAAAGTCTGCAAGCAGTTTTATGTGTAAATCATATTTTACTGTCTTGTCCATTCTGTCATGAGTCTATCCCCACATCTGGATGTAAAAATGCCGCTGCCAAATTATTAGCTATTAATTGTATGCTAGATTCAAGAGAGATTACTATAATGTGCCACAGCATCCATAAATATGAGATCCAACAGGGGCAGAATGGCCTTTTGTTTCCCTCTGCAGAATAATATGCATGACCCAATTTTTTTCTAATACTGCAGTGGCAGGAGGGACATAGCATTGTTTGTTCTACACAAAATGGGGAAGGAGGAAGGGCTCTAGTTTGCAATGTACAGTAAATAAACTCTTGGACTGCAGAATAAGGCTAGAGAAAGGATGCTCAAATCTCTTGCTTCAGCCAGCAATATTTGCAGTGACTTCTCACAGTTAATCATAACAGTTTCCTGAACTGTTTTGGGGCCAATCTCAGAATCCCATTTCCATTTTAAATGCCCTTCTCCTGCATCCTGGGTCTCTTATTTGTGATGCAGGTTGGCTTGACCTGCTGGTTTAAGTGGAAGGTGAAATGGCTGAGCTCCACCCCTGGTGCCTGCAGGGTTTGGAGGTTCTCAGGACTCCACGGGTGGGAATGGAAATGAAGAGGGCTCTGTACTTAGTCTTAGGTGCTAATGGGATTTCAAAACTGTGAGGTGCATGGTCCAGGCACCAAACAAATTAAATTCAACCTTCAGGTCACTGGAATGAGCAGTGAGAGCCACATGGGTCAGCTCTGTCTGGCGATGTAGATTTTGGAGGCTGTATTTTCACAGCTGAGAACTCCCTCCTGTAGACAGAGGTACATGAATATGTAAGATTGAGGAGGATCCACTTTTCTTGGAGGAATTGCAGTGTCAGCTTAAGGCTGTTGTGATGAAAAGCGCAGCACAACAATTTTCTGCTATGTCTAAACAACCTCCCCCAAGATGCTAAGAAAGAGATAAGTACAGTGTGAATTCTTAGGACACAGCCACAATGACGACGTTATGCAGTGTGGACTCACAGGACAGAAGCTCACTTACATCCTTACAGAGGTAATCTTGGAAGAGCAGAAGAAAGGAAGGCAGCACTGTGAGGGTATGTGGCTGTCCCTGGGATGTGGTTGTGGCAGATGTTAGGAAGAGGTAAAAGAGGTTCTTCCAATTATTAAAAACAGTGTAAGTGAAGGACATTATTTAATTACCTACAACTGGAAATGAGGGAGCAAGGACACAGTCCACCACATCTCTAGGATGCTGGAGACAGTTTCAGATTAGAAGGACAAAGAGCTAACTAGATCAGAGAATGACCATGAGAAGCTGTCTTGGAGATGGAGGGGAGAGTGTTTTGGGAAAGGCAGTTATAATGTGGAAGAATTAATTTTTCTCACAAATAGGAAGATTCAAGGTCAGAGGGATGCCAGGCCCAAACAGTCTGATTTCAACACATATGGGGAAGCCAAGGGTATGTCCAGGGGAAGCAGGAGGGCTGGCACAGAAGGAGAGCCCTAAAGGTGCCAAGTAGCTTGTCATGCCAGGAGAAAGGAAAAAAAACATGATCACCAACCCTGACACCAGTGGTACTGCTGCAAACCCAGGGCAGATCGAGGTGGGAACTGTGGGAGCTCATTACATATTTGCAGCCAAAACCACCCTATTGTGACATCATATGGAAAGGCATGAACAAGTCTCAGCTAACAAGGGTGGGAAGGCAACAGGAATATCTATAAATGTCAGAAGCGGGAAAAAAGAGAGAAAAGAGAGTCGCCAAAGGATGACTCAGAAAATGCTGGTGCTGATTTCACAAAAAAAAAGGTTCCTTTCCACCATCTGATTCACTTTAATTACATGTTAATCAGACTAAGGAGCAGAGCAGAAAGAAACCATCAAGAGATTGTTTAGGTGGGATTGAGAAGATGGAGTCAGCACAAACAGAGGACAGTACTGTGGGACGTGAGTGGAGAAAGCAACTGAGATGCTTTTCACAGCCCCCTTGGGCTAGGAAAGGCCCTAGCAGCAGAAACCAGCAGATACAATATCCCTGTTTAAAAAGTAGAAATTAAATACAAGGAGACTAACTCTGAGCCTTGGCAAATTCCCAAAACAACTTATTAAACAAACAGTTTAATATGTCACAATATGAAGCTACAAAGCTGAGATGAATATGGGAATAAGATGATGAATTTGTCAGAAATAAATTGCCCAAGCCAGATTAATGCTCACTTCTTGGGCAGCTGAAACGTACCACTATTTAGGTAAAGCTTTTGAGATTGTTTCATCTGACATTTCACAAATTCTCTTAAATTAAGGAAATATGTGAAAGTCAGTTTAGGAACAATTGAATAAGACACTGAGAGTCACCACTGATGATTTTCAGTCAGACAAGGAGGAGATTTTGAGCAATATCCTCTTGGATTGGGCATAAAGGTGCATCTATTCAGTATTTTCACTCACTGACTCAAATGATGCCCCAGGTAATGTGCTTCTAAAATATGCAGATGGTGTTGGACTGTAAGCACCTCAGAGGACCAGACAAGAATTTAAAATTACATTAAAAGATTGGGGGAAAAGTATGAATCAAACAAGAGGAAATCCAATAAATAAGTACAAACTGCAGCTCTTGGAAGCATGATATCGAAGGCATGGTACTCACCAGGGAGCTCTTACCAGGTGATGGTATGCCAGAAAAGGAGGAGCTAGGGCAAGCCACAAAGGATAAGGTGAGATATCTGCTGTTGGGAAAACACCAGCAGAAGAAGCAGTTCTCTTTCCAGGATGCAGCAACAAAACTGCTATATGTAAGCCAGAGGAGGTAATTATCCAACTTCCCTCCATGCTGATAACGTTTCAGTTGGACCAAGTATTTTATTTAGGGTGCACTTTGAAAAAGATGTAAATTAATTAAAAGATTAAAAAGTAGAAAAGTTAAAGGATGTCATTTTGTTTTGCCAGGAAGGAGAAGCTGTGATAAAAGCTCTAGGATACAGCCAACTCTTACAAAAAGCAGATATTTGACTTGCAAGAGGAAAAAACATCAAAATGCAACAAGGCAGCTGCCCCATTTCTGTTAACTAACTGGGACTTTTAATGACCCTTCTTCCCCCAGCACACCCACTCTGAGCTGCTGAGACTGGAGTAGCACAGTGCTCACCACCTGGGTGCACCAAGGTTGGAAAGAGTAGTAGCAGGGTACCTGCTGCCCCATTCTCCATCTGCCTTCTCAATGTCTTCTCCCACCCAGGGTTCCCAGGCTCTCACAGGGACATCTCAACTGGACTGAGTCAACCAGCGGCACAGATTTTAGCAGTGCTGAGGATAGTAGCAGGGAAAACAGGCCATCACTTGGGGCAGGAAATGAAGCAGAACAAGGGTCTAGAGGTAGATGGTCAAATTTAAACACCTCATAGGTATGTGGCCACCCTTGGAGGTGGTTTTCTAGCCCCCTGCCTCAGCCCTTTGGACTCCAGTATGAGTACAAGCTCTTAGATAATAAACCCAGGAATAATTAAAACATGGTGCCTTCCCCACCAGGGAAAATGAGGGCAGAAAAAAAAGAAAGAAAGAAATCTATTTGTATTTTTTGGCATGTTCTCCCACCCGCACCCCCCCACCCTTTTTTATTTTTTTCCCACAGAAAACAATTCTCCCTAATGATGACTGCTCCATGTTCCAGCTCGTGTTCCTTGTGTTTGCTAATGTGAAGATTTAAATGCACCATTTAATGCTGACATGGGCCAATGAACTCATGGGTACACTCGCACTCCCAGGCTCTGTGAAGGATGCAGGGTTCTATGACAGGCAATTAAAAATCCTATTAGAAGACCATGGAATAAGAAGTAGATGATACATTAAAACAAGAAGCATGTTTAATTTATAACTCCAAGCTATTGCACGCTGTGAAGTGCTAGGGAGAGCAATGAATAAAGAAAGGACTTTGTAGTGTTGCTCGCTATTAAGTATTATAAACAGCAATGTATGTCTGACTGTCAGGGCCTCCCGGCAGCTTTGCATCTCAGGCAGCCCTCTGCTTCCTCCCCTGCCCCCCAGGGCACCTTGCTTCCTGTATTTCCAAATCCAGTAAAAATTTTTGTTGCATTAGGGAAAAAAAAAAAAAAAAAAGCCTACCCTCATCATTAAGGACTCTTAGATGCTAGTAACCTGGCCTTGGGGCTGGGATGTAAAGTGGAATTATAGAGTTTTGCTATTAAAATTCAGCCCCAGTAATTAAAATGTAGTAATAAAGACCAGCTCAGCATCCAGATGTGGCAGGGATTAATTTTGCGGGTGTGTTCCTATCTTACATGTGCCCAGTGTGCTGGCTTAAGGCACTGCTCTCCTGGCAGCTGGCCACCTGGCTGGGAGAGAGTGGGCTGCCATGCAAGCCCTACTCCCTGGTTAATTTTCTGAGGGCAAGGGAGAGGTATATCGTGCAAAACCTACCAAAAAATTTCATGGATGTCAATTGCAGAAATGGCTCCATCCTTCTAAAAAAGACTGATGTGGTAGGGTGTAGCCCTGTTCTGAAAACCCCTGCAAGAAGGGCTGTCAACAGAGGTCCTGGAGAGGTGCCTGAGCCCAACTCTCTCTCTAGATAGGAAGGCTGCAGCTTCTCCACGGGGGCATGCTCTTGTACCCGTGTTGCAGCAGTAAGTTATCCTCCGAGGAGCAATGCCTCTGGGCACGACAGGTCTGGTGACAGAGGGATGCTGGGAGGGATGACCGGAGCCCTGCAGCTTACCGACGGGGGTCAGAGGAAATCCTGGAGAGATTAAGTCAGGGTGAGAGATAACAGGAGGGCAAGACATCTCCAACCCGCAGGGAGGGCTAGGAGAGGAAACGGTCCATTAGCAGCTCTCCGTCTGGGGGAATCAAAGAGCCATTGTGCGTTGGTCTCTGTGTCCAGCTTTCTCAGTGCGTTTCCACCTCCCTAGGGACAATGCTCCAGCCTCTCACCTACTTCTTACGTCAATGCATTTCCCAGCAGATTTCCCCATCTGTTTATCATCTCTGGTGGTGAAGGATCTCATGGGGAGTTCTGCCTGCACTGCATCTGCTCTTGTGACAGGCTCCGTTCTGTCTGTGAGAGATGAATGAGCAGCCCTGGGGTGGGGAAGTCCTGGGAATAAATACCCTGATCAAGGGAAGGGACCTTTCTGTGGTGAGGATGAGACCCTGCACTGTTGCTGTGGTAAGCTGGGGAACAATGGGAGCTCCTGGTCAAAGGAGCCAAGGAGGTCTTTTTCTTTATCCACAGAAAATACACAGTATCTTCCTACATGTCTCACTTCATACGGTCTTTAAAGATCATGCTGCTTGGGAGAACAGTATTCTGCCTTCCCTCTACCAAATGGGATGACCATCTCTCAATGTACTTGCTGTCCAAAGGACTCACATGCAGCAAAGGAAGATGATTAACAGATCCTGGGTCAAACTCCACAATAAGCTGGCTGTAAGGGTTGGCTCAGCCTGGGGGGGACACCTGCTTAACAAGAGGAATCAACAAGCAACCAAGGCCAGAAAAATCCTGATCTCCCAAAGCCCAGCTCCTTGCCACACGCAAGTATGTGCCTCCTGCTTCCCCAAAATGGCTGAACAAACAAGATACGCGTTGAGAGATGTCTAATCAAAGCAGCCAAAAGGACTCTCAAAGCCCCAGAGAACAGTTTCCCTTCCTTCCTGACAGTGCTGTGGCCACTGGAGGATGAAGAACCTCCTGACTTATGAGGGTCTTGCAATGAAGCACTGGCAGGAAAAGTCCTGTCTGAGGTCTCCCAGTGATTCCCAGTCCTCCCCTTGGCACTGAAGGTTTTCTTGTTGGATGCATTGCTGCTGTTCTTGGTTGTTTCATTGGCCTGCATTGAATCACTGTCCTAGACTCCAGCCATCACAACATGGCTTCCCTAAGATGCATTTAGGTCCTGGCAGGGGTTTTCCAAACCACTTTAAAGCAAAACTCCATGTGATCAGGACAGTCCTACAAGGCACCTGCTGGCTGGTCACCCTCTTTGACTTCGATGGTATTTATGACATTTATGAACTTCCTCAAGGACAAATGCCAACTCCAGCACCTGGTAAGGCATAACCCCCATGCTACAACACAGGGCTGACTCATGCAGTAGCGGCTCTGCAGAAAAGGTGCTGGGGAACTTGGTGGACAACAGGTTGACCAGCAAAGAAGCAAACAGCCCCTTGGGCTGCATAAGGCAGGGCATTGCCAGCAGGTCAATGGAGAGGATCTTTCCTCTCTGCTCAGCCCTGCCAACACCACATCTAGATATTGTGTCCTATCTTAAGCTCTGAGTACAAGAAAGACAGGGACACATGGGAATGAGTCTAGTGAAGGGCCCCCAAGATGGTCAGAGCTCTGAGCACATGGCCTGTGAGGGGAGGCTGATGGTGCAGTGCTGGAGAAGAGAGAACTTCAGTAGGGATCTGATAGTGACCTCCAACACTTGCAAACTCTAGTACCTGCAAGGAGGATCTGAAGATGATGAAGGGAGCCTCCCAACAGTGGTGCATGAGGAGAGAACAGCAGACACTGGACATAAACTGAAATGAGGGAGGATCAGACAGGATATGAGGAGAAACATACCCACTATGAGGACAGTTCAGTTCTCAATACAGATACCCAGATAGGCTGTGCTACCTCCAACCTTGGTGTCTTCCAAGACCCAAATGGTTACAGCCCTGAGCAACCTGGTCTGACCTCAGAGCTGGCCCCACATGAGCAGGAGGTTGGGCTGGAGACCTCCTGCAGTCCATTCCCACGTGAGCTATCCTATGATCCTATAGTGACCACGGGCATCCTGTGCCCAAAACACAGTACATATGTGGCTGAGTCCATGCCAAACTCTGGCTCTCTTGTCTAAGAACAAGACTGGTGACTGCTACTTCTCCCTTGCTGTGAGACCTCCACCAAACCCTCAGCTACCAGATGGCCAAAAGCTGCATACCCCCCAGCACTAGCAGAGAGAGGGGGGTAGCGAGGAGCTTCACAGCGCTCTCCCAGGCATCCCTAACCACAACATATTGTTCTGGGCATCACACAATAACCCTAGACAGAGCAGGGCGTCGTGGGGGCGTGGGATTCACAGTCACGTCTGGGATGCTGCATGTCAGTCCCAGGAACAAAGCCTTCAGGGAGAGAGTAAGGGGGCTGTGCCCACTACCCCTCCGTGCTTAGCACAGGGTGTGGGAGCAACAAGGAGCACAGTCCTCCTTCCTCTGTTGCAATCATCACTCGATTATCCAAAACCAGTGATCATAAAAGTCCCCCACTCATCTGGTAGCAATAATAAGCAGGGGAACAGTTTGTCCCTTGCCTGGCACCACGTCACTCATCAGGCAATGTGTCCAGAAGTGCACCTCCCCATGCTGCTGCTCTGAGTCTCTCCACTTGATTCTCTGATTCTGTTACTCTATGAGTCTATTATTCTTTTCCCCTCCTGCTTGAGCACAAAGCAAACCTCCATGTCTCCACTCAATTCACCATCTATCAGAAACAGTGCATTAAAAATGGGCTGCCCTTATGTTCTGGCTTTCTTTAGGAGTCTTTTTTTCTGGGAGAGAACAATATGGGATTCCTGCTAAGGAGATTGATTAATAGCAAATGATGTGTAATGGAAGTGGGTGGATGGATGGATGGATGGATGGATGGATAGATGGATGGATGGATAGATGGAAATCTGCTGCCTGAGGCTTGAGACCAGTGAACTGACAGAGTGGGAGGCTGTAGGACTGAGGCAGTAGGCAGCTTTCCTATGGGGCCCCGGAAAAACAAAGAGAAACGTGGAGTTAAATGTTTTTCTGTCTACTTTGGATGGGATGGTTGTTTATTGTTGTATTATCTCCTTTCTTGTTTCCCTTGCCTTTTGTCATTTCAGTGAAGCACTGTTTTTTTATTTTTTTTTGCCCACAAGTTGGGAAGGAGAGCTGGGAAGGGAGGCAGGGGCACAGCACTAGAGGAGGGAGAGCACAGGCAGAGTGGTAGGGAAAGGCTTGCAGGGCAGGCTGATTTGACTAAATTTTCCCAGGTTTATGGCTGGAAATTAGTGATGCGTTTGTAAGGTTCCTTAATTTCCCTCTTGTTGCTTTCAGAATGTATTTATTACAGCAACACACCTAGACAGGGCAGCATCTAAAGCTTTTAGGACTGTGTCCTGACTAATTTTTGATGACAGTTTGCTCTTTAGACACTTCAGAGCTTGAAGAAGAGGTTCCAGAAGTGAAATGGAAAGAACTTGACTGAGTGGGAACGTGGCTACTTATCCAGCCCTGTGTTAACCAGGCTTGTCATAGGCAAGGCACTGGGCATCCCACCATCCCACTGCTAAGCAATCAGCAAGTGCCTTGCAGTGACAGGGCAGAGCTGAGGGTAAGGTGAGATACAAACAAGGCCTGGTGCAATTTCAGAGCTCCCACAGCACCTTCTAGCCACCACAGTGCCACAGTGACCATTCTCCAACTACTACTGGGATTGTCCCAGCAACATGTTAACATCTTTGCCCAGTTCCCCCAGTTTCAAGCCTTTCACCTCATTTGTGGCCCCAAATGATCACATCTTCTTCTCCTCTCATTGCATATGACCTGGAAAGCAATTTTGATGTAGCATGCATAATAAGCATCCTTCACCCACAGGCTCCCTGAGACCATCCTCCACCACCCCTGTCACTCTCTTTGCATAAGCTTTGGTATTGCAGAGCCTCCACACACCCAAACTACTAATCTAGCATAAAAATAGCTGAAGAAGAAAAGGGAACATGCTTCTGCTGAGCCAGCACTGTATCTGCCAGCATGAGGGCTAAGAGAGAGAGAACATACACTAGTAGCCTGGAGCTGCAGGAGAAAGGACAGGAGTAAGACCTCTGTGTTTGGCAATGGCAAGCTCTTAGGTCAGTTCAAGATGGTGTGTTTAACTCATAGCCAAAGGTGATTTGAGTTTGGAGAGTGACTTACCCTCCTTCTCTCTATTATCCAGTCTGAATATAACCGAAGTGGCAAACATGATCAGCAACCATCACAGGAGAGGGTCTGCAGAGCTGCCAAGGGAACAAAAAAAAATGCCCCGTCCCTAGGAAGGACCTAAAGGCTGTCAAGAGAGGAAGAACATGTTCTTCATGTGAGCTGGACTGTGATCTTTGTACTGCTTTTCAGAGGAAGCCCCAAGAAGGAGTGTTAATCTCTCTAGCAATAGTTTGTACTAGAGATGATCTCTTCCAGAGTAATTTAGCACTAGGGCTAATTTGAAATTTCCTGGAGGAGGATTTGCACACAGCAAAAACATGTGAAGGCAGGAGAGTGCCAGACTGGAGGGATTTTCCTGCAGGCTCTTCTTGCCTCCTAAACTGCTGCTTAATGTAAGATTTCAGATCCCTTGTGTGGGAGGTCTTGCCCCCTGGGTCTTCATCTCCATTTAGAACCTGTCCAGTTTCTCATACAAACCACCAAACCAACATTAAGTCTATAAATTAGTCTTTTAGTTGCTCCTACTTACGTGATGATTAAATAGCCTGAAATGTTTTAAATCAGCCAAACTCGAGGCATTTGGACAGTTGTGACGGTCTGCAGGAGCCCATGAAACATGTGAACATCCTGCTACATCCAAGCCATTTTGCCCTGTTCACTACGTTGCTGAGGACATCCAGCCACCACTTGGACCCCAGACAGATGCATACAGTCACAGCAGGCTGCTCTATGCACGCTTCCCACTGCTGACTGCTCTGGGAAAAAGGCTGCCTCACAGCACTCAGACAATGAGGTGGGGAACTCCCAGCACTGCCAGGACTGAGGCTGCACAAATCTTCGTGATTCAGAGACCTGGAATGTTCCCAGGCACTGCTACCTATGTATTCTGTGAGTGATATGTCATTAATTTCCATGGTGGCTTTCTCTTATCATCCATGACTTTAGTCTCATGTGCCCACACTACAGCACCTGCCGAGACCTCCTCATTCAAGGGCTACTCCATACCCATTATCATCCTCATGGGCAGGGGAGGCTGTTTGCCTTTCTTGCCTGCCACTGTGGTGTTATATGGTATGCCCAGAGTTATAGTCATTTTGGTGAGGTTGAGATGAGCCTCCAGGCTTCAAAATCTGGGTCTTGCTTCCTAGCTGGACCTAAGGACCTCCTGTAAAACAAGGCTCCATATAATGAAAATTATAACCCCAGAAGAATCATTATCTTTACATGTGTTCATTATTTTTCTCTGAAAGGTGCAGACATGACTGCTGGGCTTGCTCTTCTTGCATTGAACTCAGTGAGCAGGCAACTGTGGCTTTCAGACAAAGGCAAACTGTTCAGCTTTACAGCGCTGGCATCACTGTGCTGCTCTGGGGGCAGAAGGGAAATTTCTTTACAGTGAATCACTGACCTGGAAAAGATTTGATGTGCTGGCCCCAGGTGCTCCTTTCCCCTTTCTCATCAGAGGTGAAGATGTAGCACTTGCTGTACTTCGTGTGCAGCCTCGTCTCCCCATCTTACCTACTGGTTATGTCACTGCTCTAACTCTGGGCACAGTGTTAGAGTTGTGTTTATGCACTTAGCCTTGCTGCCAGCTGTTGAGCTTCACCCTTCCTAATGTGCTCTGGGAAAACATGCTTTTCAGCTGTGTATCAGTCTTTTCTAGAAGGAAACCTGTTCAGGAGTGAATTTATTCACAAGAAGGGCAGTGAAACACTGACACAGATTGCCCAGAGAAGCCCCATCCCTGGAAACCTTCCAGGTCAGGTTGTATGGGGTAATAATACACCTTCAATAAGGAAATCTCCCTTCTTTAAGATGTTTCTCAGTAAGTGGAATCAAAATAATACACAAAAGTAACTTGCTGCTGGCAAAATTTTTAAGACAGGAACTGGATTATTTACAGTGAGGCTTAGGCTTCCCTTAGCTCAGTAATAGAAAACTTGATTTTGTTTTCCATGTAAAGTGAGAAAAGCTCATTTAGTAAGGAGATGGCAGAAGTGCACTCTGTCCTGGTCTGGAACACAAGGGAGCTGCTTTATCTGTTGATGTGGAGGACATTCTCATGCTCTTTTTTGATTGCTGTCTCACACTGGAAGACCAACATTTTCTCATCTTTCCTCAACCACCCAAAAGACCTTCCTACAGGCAATCTTGCATTTGCCACGGACTCTGCTAGAAACCACTGTGTTTATGTACATGCACGTGTATTTATGTCTATACATTCCTGCTGGGAACATCTGCTCTTGGTAGGCCTTTCCCTCCCCAGTTTCCTGGAGATTATAAGGAGGGTCAGAAGAGTGAGAACTCTCACCCAAACTCTCCATTCCCTCACACAGAGAAGTCTATGGGCTTTGCTGGTTTAACTTCCCAATTTATGTTAATAAAAGTGATGATTTTGGTTTCTGTATGAGTTGGAGATGTAAATTTTCCCATGCAGTGGATACTTTCTCAGAATGGCAACAGAAGATAGAAAAGTTTTGTTTCTACAGGAGATGGTCTGTGTTACACAGAATGAGAAACTCCAGAAGTAAATTACATCTGCCTCATTAGCCAGGCTTCTCTGTGATGAGAAACCACTTCACAGAATGCTTCTGGTTTCCACAGGATGAAGCAAGTGATGGTCCTGTAGTGTGTTCTTCAACATCCAAAAAAAAAAAAAAAGGGTGAAACAACTCCTCACATTTCATGAACATGCTTTAAAAGCCTCAGATGGCTAAACAGGACCACGGGTTTTCCCTCACAAGAAAGGAAAACCTGCAGTTGAAGAGAAGATGGTTTCTGGTAGCAAATCAGGTCAGTTCATGCCCTTCCATCACTTGCTTGCACTCCTGTCACTGTCTTAGTGAAGACCCAGCGGTCAACATGAGCAGTGAGATTCACCAACTCTGATTTAAAATATTACCAGTTCACTGACCTGGTTGATCTTATGGGCCTGTATTTGCAAGACTCAAGGGATGGCACAAAGGGGAAAAGGGACCAAATGTAAGGAGGCAAGGAGGAACTTCTCAAGCAGCTGCCACCAAAACTACTTAACCCAAAACTCTGACTTCACCCTCTCGCTTCCCTATTTTCCTTCCAAAGACTGAGAAAAGTGGAGATGAAGCAAGCTGGATGTCAATAAGCAATTTATGTTGCAGCCAGTATGAACCAGTCTAGGCAGCATGACTGGTGAGAGCTGCAAGGGGGGGTGGGATGGGGGATTTACAGATCAGCCCACACAATTCTGGATAATCTGCAGGCTGCCTTTAGGTTTTGTGTAAATAAAAATAATTAAAAGCGGATGTAACTAATTGGAATCCAATCCACGGCAGTAACACGATCCATCTCATTGCCACTCCCCTGAGACACTCCATCCTCTGGATGATTATTTTTCTGCTTTTCCATAATGCCATCTCAATGCTGCATTTCACACTGTCGAGAGACCCAGCCATGAGTTGATGCTGTTGGGGCACTTCGAATCCTCTTCTAGCCCCAATATACCCAGATAAGTTAGCTCCACACCAGTGGGACAAGACTTGTTCCGCATTTCATCAGAAATCTACACTTTTTTGAACATTGAGTCCCCTTCACTATCCACATGTCTGGTCTTGACTCAGTTGTGTTATCACCTATTATTTGCTCAATTTATTTTGAATTAAAATCAGCAATGGGAATCCCAGGTTTCCTTCTGGGAATCTTTACCATGTCTTGCTTTTCATCATGATCTGTTCTTGGGATGAGGCTTCTCTTCCTTGACCTCCTGGGAAGAGCATATTGTTCCCAGGTTTGACGGCCCCAGGGGAAGGCAAAGCTCAAAGCAGGGCTCAGCAATCCTTGCACAGCAGCATGGCCAGCTGTGAAGGAAAGTCCTCTCCCTGCACATGCAACACGGTCTGTCTTGGTCCCTCCTGGGAACGGCAGTTCCACTGCCACCGCCACCTCATCTCAGGGAGGAAAGCTCTTCTCCAGACTCATTCCCAGGCTCCTGAGGGTCGTTGTTGCCTTTCAGGATTAGATATGGAGAAAGGAGGGGAAAAATAATTCTACTTGACTGAGAGAATAGCTTTCTAGCTGCATTCAAATATCCCTGAAAACAGGATGCCTTCTGTGGGCCTCAGAAATGTTTAGATGAAACCCATACTCCTGTACCTCAAGAACACCATATTTTTACTTTATTGTTTGTGGAGATTTTCTGTCATTCACAGGGTTTCTGTGCTGTTTGCTTTCATGTGGCATCAAAATCCTTTCTTGTTTCATCTGCCTCCAGGATGCCTGTTGGATTTCTGCAGGCTCTGGAAAGCAGGTGTTTGAATGTTTTCCTCTACAGACGGCCAATGTAAAGCC
>VWZI01006239.1:112388-146641 GCA_013396835.1 Psilopogon haemacephalus | reverse complement strand
ATTCTATGATTCTATGATTACTCAAAATAGTTAAGCACTTTAAGTGAATGAATTAAATTAAAAAACCCCATTTGTTGGTTGTTGAGAAGCTCAAGGTGACACTTAAGCATAAGGAAAAACTTCTTTACTGTGGTGCGTTTGAGAAACTACTCCCCCCAAATAAATTTACCAGACCAACTCAGATGGCTTGGAAGTAAGAGAAAACTACATTTTACAGCAAGCTAGATCTACAAGCATATATACAAAATATATTTATCTGTATTTGCAATTATATACAACTATTTACAATTTAGAAATAATACCGAAATCCAGTCCCCCCACCTTGAACAAAGAAAGCCCAGAAGGGGCCAATGCCACCTTCTTCTCTCCCCCCAGACAGAAAACCAGCAAGATCTCACCTCTTATGTGGTCAGTCAAGGTTAGTATTCAGTCATGCGCAGAGGAACAGTGCAGGAGGTGGAAGACAGAAGGCAAAGGGAATAAAGAGTGAAGAATTGTTTATGCATTGCTGTTTTATCCCTCTTAGCAAACCAATGAATGATATAGACTTTATTGTTATTTTCCTTCTGCAACGAATGCTCTGCTCATTCATTCTATATTCAAAATAATGTCCAGAAAATTCCTTTCTCTTGTTTATAATTTAGAAGCAAAATAGAGCATTATCTTTTAAACTGCTACATTTACTTTGAGGGTGATGGAGCATTGCAACAGGTTCCCCAGAGAGGTTGTAGAGTCTGCTTCTGTGGAGACTTAAAATACTGTCCTGGATGTGTTCCCATGCAACCTACTCAATGCAAACCTGGATTAGCAGGGGCATTGGACTAGATGATCTCCAGAGGTCCTTTCCAACCCCTACCATTCTGTGATTCTGTGATAATCTGGCAACATAGACATGCAGCCCAGAAACCTAGTTGCTTCCTGGGCTGTGTTTAAAAAAGCATGTAGCCAGTGAGGTGGTTCTCTCCTGCTCTGGTGAGATTCCACCCACATGCACCCAGCTTTGGGGTTGCAAAAATAAGAAGCACATGGACCTATTATAGAATCAGAGAATTATTAAGATTGGAGGGGATTATCAAGTACAACCTTCTAGCCAACACCTCCATGGTGTTGGCCACTGGACCATGTCCCTAAATGCAGCATTTTCTCATTTTTTTAATACTTCCAGGGATGGTGACTCACTTGCTTCCTTGGTCAGCCTGTTGTGATGCCTGACTGCTCTTTCTGAAAATAAATTCTTCCTAATATCCAGTCTAAACTTCCCCTGGTGCAGCCTGAGGCCATTTCCTCTTGTCCTTTCATTAGCTACTTCTTCAGAAGTTCCTTGCCGGTTCAAGGGTGTTTTTTGAGGCTGTGTTCCTTAAAATATTTAGATGATATATTATTGTTCGAGATCGTGTTTCTCACAGACCTACAGAGTCACGGCTACAAAATGGAGACTACCTTGCTATAAGGAGTCCTGTGGAAAAGATGAGGAGCAATGGGTACAAGTTAGTCCTGAGGAGGTTCTGACTTGAGACAAATAAACTTTTTTCACACTAACAATCAGGCACTGTAATCATCTCCTCAAGGTGGAGTCCCCGGCATTGGACATTTCCAAGATTAAGTTGGACAGGGTGTTAGGCCAGCTTGTCTAGATAGTGCTTTTCCAAAGAGTATGGGACCAGATGATCCTTGAGTTCCCTTCCAACCTGGGATTCTATGATTCTGTGACTGAAATTCTGAGGGAGCCAGTTCAGAAGTGGGAGATGAAAACAGAGTCCTGTAGACAGGTGACGGAGCTGGAGTTCAGCCTAGAGAAGAGAAGGCTTCATGAAGATCATACAGCTTTTCAGCACCTAAACAGGGCCTGCTGGAAAGCTGAAGAAGGAGTTTTTACATGGGCATGTGGTGATAAGACAAGAGGCAAAAGGGGAGATTAAGATTAGATGTAAGGAGAAAGTTCTGCATGTGAAGTTGGTGAGGCACTGGAACACATTGCCCAGAGAAGCTGCAAATGCCTGCTCACTGGAAGCGTTGAGGTCCAGATTGAATGGGGCTGTGTGCAACCTGGTCTAGTGGAAGGTGTCCTTGCCTATGGCAAGAGGTTTGGAACTAAGTTATCTTTAAGGTCTCTCCTAACCCAAACCGTTCTATGATTCGGGGGTGTTTTAAGAATGGAGTAACAGATAGGTTAGTCTTCACACAGCTAACAGAGCAACTAGTCTAGAAAGAATTATGTTTTGCTTCCATGTTTGGTAATGTCTTATAGGCTGATCCTGGCAAATCTACTGTTGCGATTTTGTGATACTTCCCATTATATTTACAACAAATCTTTTTTTTTTCCTAGCAATGAAAAGTCATGGTTATGGAAATACAATTAATTGTTTTTGTTTTGAGTAAACATTTCAGTAGATAATCCTTGACTCCTCTTCCCCTTGAGTATATCTCTTTGGACATTTTCAGTGGTATTTTTTTCAGTCTAATTAATTGGTTTTGATAGTTTGAAAATAACTAACAGAAATAATGTTTCACTGTCAGTCTCGGTAAAAGAAGGAGCAAGGCCTCAGTACCTGCATGATTACATTGCTCAGATGCACATAAGAAAAATTTGCTTTAATTTTTTTTTTAATGCTTGAAATTCAGAATTTAATGAATGTTCACGTAACTTCTGAAAGTATTTGTCTCTACAAGTTACTTTGCACTATATACAGAGAAGAAAACAGAACAGAAACTGGAACTGTGAACATTTCCTACAAGTACTGTTATTTAATTCCTTGCAAAGACACTATTTCTAGCACCACAGACATTCTTTTTTCCCACAAAAAGTGTTACAGACAGGAAATGTTTTGGATAGCATAACAACATTTCCTGATAAACATTTTATCACAGCCTGATAACCGTTTCCTGTTGGTAGGATTTGTTTTAACTATTGTCATTTTTGTTGCCTTTCTTGCTATAATTAACACACATATGTGATCTGGCTAAGTATGCTCATCCTGTCAAACAAAGGTCTCAGCAAGTCAGACATTTAGTTATAACGTGATGAAAAGATTTTTATATTGTTCATTGCCCTTCATGTAATCTTTATGTGAGCTATAAATGAAATAGCAATATACATTCAGCATTCTGGGAACTGGGAACTCCCAGAAGGGTGGAGGTTCCTCAATATTTCAAATAGAGCATTGTCTGTTGTGGTCTCAGTAATTTTGGTAGGCTTCTAGAGGAGAAGGTGAACTTCATGTAGGATCTAACTGTTCAGTGCAAACGTGGACTTGAATTGTCCTGGAAGAGTATCAGAAAAAAAAAAAAAATAAAAAAAAATTACACTTTGTAAGGAGCTTTAAAGCATCGTCCCTGCAAACTAATATTAAGATGGGACTATGTTCAAATGTCATGTTTTCAGTTAACACTAACACTTTTGCCATTTTAAGAGTTAGTTACTTTAGTGATAAAGAGTTGAGCAATATCACCTACAAACAGCTGATTCTTGTTCATTCACACAAAGATCACAGGTAGAATTGACTATGCTTCTACTAAATAGTAGGTGGCCAAGACACAGCTTCCAGCCCTGAAGCCTAGATGCATATGCTAGCTCATGTCCATATTATTTAGGGCTTCATTTCCTTTAAGATGAGATTGGCCAATTTGCACTGCATAGCTCTTGGCTGTGAAGCTACTCTACAGTTTTAACATCGTTTGACCTTCAGACATAATACTTAAAATGCCCAGGGTGGGTGTGTGGGGGGCTGGGTATGCACAAGATGGGGGGGATCTGTGTCCATTCATTATGTTTGGAAGTGACTGTTTTTTGTCTTTTGTTTAAAGGTTTTGACCTCTTAAATGTGGTTTGTTTGTTTGTTTGTTTAAAGGTTTTCTTCCTCACATTTTTTGAAGAAAAGTGACTTAAGGCACATTCCCGAAAGCATATAGTGTTTGAAGGGGCAAAGCCTGTTGAGACACCATTGAGAGAGTCTGTAGGGAGCAGTCTTGCAGCAGTGTTGTCCATAGAACCCACTGTGAGCAGTGCATTATCCATGAGCTGTGCTGGTTGACACAGGCCAAGCTTGCCAGGAAATCAGATAAACCGCCTGGATGTTCAGGGGTCAAGTTTTCAGGCCGTTGTGTCCAGTTATAATGGGTTACAAAGTCACACTTAAGCTTTGCCTTAAGCTTTATTTCTACTGCAAAGACATGAGGAAAGGATGTGGAGGTCAAGGCTTTAAGCAAAGGTACATGTGTAGAGTTGATTTTTTTTTTTTTTAAGTAAATTATTATTGTTGTATTTCAGGTAGGTATATTTTACATGCATATCCTTAAGTTAGCGTAAGAAAAATATTCAAGGAAGCAGAATCTGAAAAAGAATGAAAGTTTGGGTTTTCTAGATTAGACTGAAAAAGACTGAACAAAGCACTTTTGCAAAGAGCTGATCCAAGTCATGCAGCTTAGCATTGACTGCTATTCAGGCATCTGAAAGAAGGTGACATTGATGGAATCATCGGGGCCTCTCAAAGAGGATGTGTATAGAAATTTTAAGTGTTTGTGGAATAGGAAAATGAATTTGCATCCTTGATTTATAGTTCCAAACCAAGCCAAAATTGGTTAGACTGAATCCAGTAATGGCCAGGATAAAGTAGATTGGTTTTCCATTATCAGTCTCTCACAATAAATAATAAGTGATGCAGTGTGAGAGCTTTATGTGCATAGTTCACCATATCCATTATCATCATCTGCTTTCTGTAGAGCAGGCATCTTAGAAACACTTCCTTTCACCTAATGAATAAAGCAGTTTTAAAATTCTGTATTAAAACTGTAAAAGTTACAATGCCATATATGCGACGAGCTATAAAATTTTTTGCTAAATTGCCTGTAGTTCTGTAATTGTGTGATTAAAAGAAAAAATAATTGCTGATTTAAAACTGATGCTTTAGCACTGGTCTTTATACAGTAACCTGATATCATATAAGGACATTGACAGCTCAGGTTTTGTAGGATTTATATTACTTGACACAAAAGTCTTAAAAACAGTATGGACTTTTTTTTTTTTTCCCGCTGGCACTAATTTGGAAGTCACTCTGTGGGCTGCTGAAAAGCTAAACAAACTCAAGAAATCGTTTTATGAATACATGCTAAAAAGAACAATATAGATGACAGGAGCATTCCATTTTATCAGAAAGCAGGAGCAGTATTATCTTATTTCTGATTGCTATCAAAATGTGAACTTGTAAAACTGCCAGAAGACTTTTCTGTTTTTTTATACTCTACACTACTGGTAAGCGTTCAAACAAAAGGAATTTTTCCCTTTTGCAGTTCGGCCCAGAGAGCTTTCTGCTATAAGCTTCTGCACAAGCCAAGGGACAGCAGTCAACTGAGACTGCTGAACAGAGTCTTCAGTTCAGGAAGCCTGTGAGCTACAAATGTTCGAAGGCTAAGATAATAATTAAAGAAGGTTTCATATTTACTTGCCTCATTCTTTTCTAATACTCTCTGCCAAGGAACAGATTTTGCTAGTGCTGGAGAGAAAGCACTCACTTTGGTAAAACTTTGGCCTGACCCCTAATAACTCTCTTTTTCAGCCTGTGTCCTTATGTAGAGGATGTTTAATTATGTGTCTAGCTTTGAGATAGCACTGATATGCCCTTTTTACTTCCTGTGAGGAAATGCTTAGTGCTTTCTGAGATTGTGGCGGGGGGAGGGTGGTCGTGTTTTGTTTTTAACGGAAGTATCATTGCTGTTCGTTGATGTGAGGACTATTCTCTATTAAGGTCAGAGGGACTGACGATTTTGTACTAGGCTAGGAAGTGTGATGCAAGGCTAGCTGGACAGCCAGACATGCCCAAAACAACACTGGATCTAACACTGAACTAGTTTTATATATACTTTACTGAAACATATAGAAATGACTAGCTTAACAAAGGAATCGTATCTTATATTCTCTATAAAAATAAATTACTATATTGCCATTAGAAAAGTTATAGTATTATACTATATAAATATTATAGAGGATGTGCTCCATATACAGATGTTGATACACTTTAAATGCTGTGCTAATCTGTGATGCCCCAGATCTAAAAATGGCACAAAGTGCCACGCGTGCGAGAAATAGATGGTCATATTTATTAAACAACAAAGTCAAAATAATAAAGCAAGATTTTGAAATGAAGGTGAATCCACTAAGAAAAACATCTGAATCTACTTGAAGAAGTGAACATCCCTAAAGCATCTCTAGTTATTTATTATTTTTCAGCTTCTTCCTAGCCTTATTAACCTGCATTTGAGAACAAGTGAACAGCAAAAGAAGACTTAGATGACCTATTACCTTTCTAATTCTGGCTACATTTCTAATTCTATTTCCTTTAAGCATGTGCCTTGTTATGCACATTCTGTTTGTGCTTCAGGATCTTAATATATCCTGTTACGTTAAAATCTTTTAATCCTCTCCATCAATTAGTTTAAAATACATAGTTAATTAAAATACTCCTATGTCAGCAGCTGGCTGTCTTTATACTGTATTTAGCACTCTTTGGAGGAAATGTGGTATAGAAATAGAATTTGTTATTTGCTTTTAAACTCATGTTACGTTTTCCCCAGAGCAGTGTGTAACTGTTAGTTCTCACAATACACAGGGAAAGAAAAATAAAGAAATTGCTCAAGGGAAATAGCTGGAGCTATAAAGCTGGAGTTCCTTGGAGCAGCCAGAGACAATTTGAGTTCTCAGCTCAGTTTGAAATATTCTGGTAACCCTCAATCTTTTCCAGTGACAGGAGTCTCTGGACCACTTTGAGGTTTTCAATGTTCTGGTCTTTTTTGTAGGCTAGGGAATAGCTCACACTACACTTCATAGCTTTTTCCTGTGCTTTGATAACTGCAAGTCATGGTGTGTGATGGTTCATCAATCACCCTGTCAGTTTCTCTTCCACTGGAAAAATGATGATGACTTAAAAATGTGTGATGGAAGCTCTGCCATTCAGGGAAGCATTTGTTGACAAGAGAGAAGTTGGAATAATAAAGAAGCCTTGACAAAATCCTCATTTTATCCTAATATTAATGTCAAGACCATCTAATATAAGTAAAATTTATTTATTGGTGTTACAGATATAAATTGTGGTACAGAATATTCCATCTAACATTCTCAATTTACATCTCATTAATATCTCAATGTGCACAGAGGTCTAGTTTCTCAAGACTTTAACTGTTTTTCCCAACCTGTATCCAAATGCTGTTTCTGGATCACCACTATGCCTGTGGGCCCAATGGCTATAAATCCACATTTTAGGGAATGTAGGTAGAATACACCTGAAAAATGAGATTGGATTAAAGGATTAGGCACAATACATTTATGGTATTTAAGTTAAGGTTAAGGGGTGCACACACCAAACTACAAGTTCTGAAAGCCTTATAAAAACGATGAAGATCTCTTAAGCTTCTGTTGCAATCCCGAAGCTTAGAGCATTTCTGAAATCTCTCCTTGAATATTCACATTTCTCCTATCCCAGTTTAAGGTTGCTTATTCTTCACATCTGTCCTGGCTCAAAGCAGGGCCAGTGTTTCTCCAGAAAAGACCATGAACTAGTCTGTCTCTTGGCCATGTGATCTAAGATGATTTGGAGAGGTCAGTCACAGTGAGACTGGTTCATAGGGCTGATAAACACCCTGAGAAAGTAGGAATGGGTTTCCTTGGACATACAATTTAGGCTGCCTCTGAAGACTTCCACAATTTATTATGAGCAGGTAGTTAATCCAGCACTGAGTTTGGTTTAAGTTTGCACTTGCAGAGTGGTGCTGACTAATGGGTAGGATGCAGCTCCTCTCACTATTTTGACCATGCTTACACTGGCCTCTAAATTGTCCTTCTACTTTTGTCTCTCTGGATTCATCAAATTTAACACAGATTGTGAGGTGAGGCTGCATGTAAATGCAATTGCATAAGTAGGTGCTGGTGGAGCAAAATGTGAATGCAAGCAACATAACAGCAAACACAGAGGGTACTGCATTTGAATACTGAAGCATCTTTTGACACTTTGAATTTCAGGCCATGAACAAGATTCTATAGCCTGATTTCCAGAAGATTTAGTGACCAAGGAAGTCCTTCAAGACTTTCACTATGTGGTCATAGGACCACCTTACTTCTTGCATGAGTGTGACATAGAAAGTGGCCATACTACAACTGCTGCTGTTGCTTTAGTGCAGCATCCTACACATTGAACACTGACATCATGGAAATGCTGCAGCCAGCTCAGCAGAAAAACAGTGCTAAATATGGCTCAGTCTTACCTAAGCACCTTCCTTATCATCCTGACCAGCTTGAGCCAGTCAGGATGCTTCAACCAGGGAAAAGAACAATAACAATCAGAAGAAACTAAAAAGCCAGAACTTGTGATAAGCATGGAACTCTGAATAAAGAAAGAAAACTTCAGCTTTACACAAAATGTGTAACCTAATGTCTCCTTGTTGGCTTTTTCTCATCTCTATCACAACCTATTCATTAGGCCTTCTTCTAAGTAGCTCTGCAAAGGCAAAAAAACAAAACAAAACAAAATAAAACAAACAAAAAACCCCAAAGTCCACACCCAAACAACAACAACAAAAAAAAACCACTCAAGTTTGGGCCAGTGGAGCCATGTAGAGTTTTCCACAAAGCCCCAAAAGGAGGAAGGATGAAGCCCAGCAGTCTCTTCAGCATTGTAATAATAGCAAGTCAACTGTAGAGATTAGTCAACATATCTCAGATTCTGGTAATCCTTCTTGGTAACCACCATTTTTTTGTCTGTCTGAAAGACTCTTCTATCCTTTCCTTTGCAGAAAATGTTCAGGGAGAAGAAAGTCTGCCCTCTGGTTCAGTGCCTTGCTGTTGCCAGGACACAAGCCTATGCAAACAGACGTTAAGCTCTTTAGGGCTAAGCAGTAATTTGCCAGCTGACTGGTTGACTTGCTGCCAGGGGACTGAAGCAAGGCTTGCGACTTCTAAGAGTATTGCCTGACAAGTGACAGAACATGCAACAGGCATAAAAGGGTGCTGATTAGCATGATTCAGCCAAGAGAAACTCAAGCGAAATGGAGCCAAATGATGCATGGTCAAAATAGACATTTGTTAATCTGGAAGCCATCTGAACTTCTGTGTGCAAGCTTCATACTGCAAATGCTGCGATGGAACTATTTGAAATTTCAATAAGAGTTTCTCCTGGCTCCAGTTTGCCAAAAGCATTTCCTTGGTGTGTTTTTGTCCCTTTCAGTGGCTTCACATATAGAGATTTGTTCTTCAGAAACTCTTTCTTTGCCTTTTGTTGATTCTTAGTTGAATTTCTTTCTGAGGAGCTGTGTTTACAATCCTGTTTAACCCAGTACTCTTCTATCTTCTACTCAGTTTGGAAAAGATAATTTAAATCTTTATTTCTTCCTCCTGGTTCTTTGAATCTAAGTGGCTAATCAGACCTGTAAATTAACTGAAAAAAAAAAAAAGTTACAGTGAAGCAAAAAAAACAAACAAATGCTGGTGTGCCCTTCGAAGAGAATAAATTAGGGATTCAGCTGAACTTCAGTATTACAGCCTAAATTAAGGAAGTTTTAAATTATGACTGAAGCTGTATTTGTTGCTCTTCTTGAGCAACAAGAACCTTGATAGGGTGGAGTGACATAGGTAAGAATTAAATTATGAACCAATATGTACTGTTTAAACTGTACCTTAGTAATTTCAGCACATGCATACTTTGCTCATTACTCTATGAGAAAACATTCCAGAGACAAATGAAAATTACATAAACAAATAAATATGGACAGAAGTAAGACTATATGAAGAATGCCAGTATAAAATTGAGTCTTTTCACACTGTAGGATATTAAGAGGAATCTGGCTCAATTCCCCAAAAGCAGGAGGCTTCATAGAATAACAAAAGGAACCTAAACTATTCCTTCTTTTATGGAGTGGAAAACTGTGACTTCTGAAGCAGTAGTTGGAGTTTGTAGTGATGTGTGAGAAATAGAGAAATGTGTATTCTTCAGTGTGGCATGATGTAGTCCCTACACAAGCAAACATTACAGGTGGAAGCATCTTTCCTACCTTTAGATATATACAAGGTAATTCTATACAATCACCCACATGTCTTTTTATAAACAGTGGAGAATAATCATCATTGTGAAAGGTGATTTATTTTAGGTGTCTACTATGGGAGAAGATAAATTAAATCCAGACAATGTATCTTTCTCTCTTTGGATTATAGTAGGGATTTGGGATGGTGACTGTCACAAAAACCCTTGTTGGATGGAGTAAATCCATCACTGGCCACTAGGCTTCATGGACACCTTGCTGCTTACAAAGCAACAGCATGATAAACTGATTGAATGTGCTGAGCTATTGGACAATTTTTCAATTATTATAACTTGCGGTTGCCTGTTTGGAAGTGTGTGTAGAAATACCATAATATACATGAGCTACCTGTGATAGCTGAAGTTTTCAGCTGATTTTCATCAGAGCAAATAGCATTCATTTATAGAGTCACAGAACATTAGAGGTTGGAAAGAACCTCCAGAGATCATCGAGTGCAACCTCCCTGCCAAGGCAAAATCCGCTAGGGTAGTTCACACAGGAATGCGTCCAGGCAGGTTTCAAAAGAAGTTTCACTGTAAAGAAGTTTCTCCTCATGTTGGAGTGAAATCTTTATTGGTGTTCATCTTTGTACCTGTTGCTCCTTGTCTTGTCCTGGTCTCTTCTCACAGGTAAATAGTAACAAGAGGGAATAGCCTCAAGCTGCAACTGGATAGGTTTAGACTGAGCACTAGGAAACATTTTTTCATGGAAAGAGTGGTCAGGCATTGGAATGGGCTGCCCTGGGAGGTGGTTGAGTCATCAACCCTGGATGTGTTTAAAAGTCAGTTGGATGTGGTGCTTGGGGATATGGTTTAGGGTGAAAATTGTCAAGTAGGGGTATCAGTTGGACTTGGTGATCCTGAGGGTCTTTTCCAACCTGAATATTTCTGTGATTCTGTGATTCTGTCTTATTGCTGTGGAATACCAAAAAGAGATTTGCACAATCCACTTGACACCCACCCCTCAGATATTTATATGCATTTATCATATCTCCTCTCAATCTTTTCCAGACTCAACAGCCCCAGGTCTCTCATTCTCTCTCCATAAGGCAGATGCTCATGTCCCCCAGACATCCTTGTGGCTCTCCACTGGAGTCTCTCCAGCAGGTCTCTGTCTCTCTTGAACATTTAATTCTTATTTTCACTCTGATTTGTGCAAAGATTTAGAAATGTCTGTTGTCTGGCTTTATCAGGAAAAGCTGAACACAGTCTTTGAGCACTTAGGTTTAAATTTAAATAAATAATTTTCAGGACATCTAAATTATAGTTAACATATTACACAACAGAAGTAAAACAATGATCTCTCTTTAGAACAGTGACATGAAAAATAAACAAAAATACATTGAATATCATTTGTTTACTTAAAATGCAAATTGTTTTCAGAATCCTTAAACCCAAAGGTCTAATTGTTGGTATTTATTCTTGTTACTGACTAGTTCTCACTTTTCTGGACATGCTAATAATAATCCCATTTCTATTTCTTTCTGTTCGTGTTTTGTGGGAGTTCCTCACTCTCTGCATTTTTCCTGTTTTTTAAAACCAGCTTTAGGGAAGAAAAAAAAGAGGTCCATGTCATCACTTCTTTTTTGGACTCTTCCTTTTGCATCTGCTTAGCAAATGACTTTTAAATTCCCTGTCCTGTTTCAAGCAAATGAAAACAAAGGATAAAGATTTCCAAAACATTTACGCTCCCACAGTTATATAGAGAGTTGAACAAAAGCTCTGTTGATGAACAAACAAGCAGACCTAGATCATGACACATTGCTTCTGCTCCAGTGTGCACTTTTTTGGTGGTATTTCAAGGAGCCCAAAGGTGCTTGGAGGGATTTGGTGTTTAGTGTAAGATGAGTACATGAGTGCAGATGAAAGGAGTGAACTCAAACCAATAAGTCTGATCTAGCTACTAATTGTCTCTTTCATGAAGCAATTATCTGTTTGCCTTAAAAAAAAAAATAAAAAATCCCCCCCCCCGATTAATTTTTCCCTTCCTTTACTTCACTCTTTGAATGAACTAATGGGAGCTTTTAAAAGTTGTCCAAATATGCAAACAGGCTGAAAGCAGAGCCCATCTGACCTTGGTTAACTGCCTCAGAATAAGCTTTTCAGAAGGATTTTAAGAAAAGCATGCAGAATTCCAGGAAAACTGATCTAGAATCTCAGAGTTTTAATCTGAACTCCTTGAACTCAGAGGAAGGGCTCCTATTTCTGTGCAGATAATGACACGCATTTTGTATGGACCACAATTAGTGTTACGCTTAATTCACATGTGGAAGCCTCAAGTGGGATTGTGGCCTCCTTGACCTTGGTGTTTTGCAAGTGTATTTGTGCTGGAGAGAGAGTGAATCACAAACCAAGTGCAAAAAAAAAACAACCAAACAAACCAACAGTCAGTAAAGTTTTCTGTGAAGATTAGAGGTGGCCAAGAACTTTTCATCAAAGCAACCGTCATCACAAAATGCCAGTTGTTTCAAATGAAAACTCCTTTTACACAAATCCATTTATCCGGTCACATTTTTTTGGGTATGAGACAGGAAGCAGTCCTGGGCTTGGTCTGCCCCGTACAGAAATCTTTTGCTGGCTAGAAAAGCACCAGGCACAGACACACATCTGTACACAGGGTAAAAACCTCTCTGGAAATTCAAATACTGGGTGTGGAAGCTCTTGTGGTTAATCCTGAAAGCCTTATCATGACCCCCAGCCCTGATATCCTGCTTGTGGAGTGATTCATGTGAACCTGGTTGTGGGAGCTGCTCTGTGTTAGCACTTCAAATGGGCACATTGGCACTCTTGGGCTTGGGCTCATATTGGGGGCTCACCATGAGATGGAATTCCCAATTTTTAAGGGGAAATCATGATGCACCTGACATTCTTGAGATTTTGTACTAACCACTGGGTGAACTCTCAGCTTTGATACAACCTAAGTTATTAATGCTTTACTACAGAATACTTTTCCCCCATCTTAGAATCATAGAATCATAGAATGGTTTAGGTTGGAAGAGACCTCAAAGATCATCCAGTTCCAACCCCCCGCCACAGGCAGGGACACATCCCACTAGATCAGGTCACTCAAGACCTCATCCAGCCTGGATCTTGACAATGAATATTGCATATTTGAAAATTCCTACTTCGTTACACCTTGAGGCAACAGGAAGCAAGCAAAAAATATTTTAAAATAGTAGTTGTTAATCTTTATCGTCTATACAACCATTAAATTAATTTATTAATCATGATCTGGTATTGAGTTATTTGCTGAGTAACACCAACACAATCTCTCAGTAAAGTGCTGCTGAAATCTGGAGATGAACTACTTTTTTTCCCTATTGTTCTTTTCTATGAGTACTTGCAGTATTTTAAAGTGCAGAACTTGAGGTTTTTCCATAAATGGATAGAAACTTTTTCAGACAGTTTCATATATTGTAATTACTTCGCCCACCACAGTCTTTTGAACCACAAATTGTAAGGCAGACAGTTGTGCTTGGCCTGATGGACAATCAAACTCGCAGTGAACCGAAGGAGACAGTGTGCTACATCCCTCTTGCTGGAAGGGTTCCAGGCCTCAACACTTACATCTTCTGGATTAGAAAAGCAAGCCTCAGGCAAAATTAAAAGAAAGAGTTAGTGTGAATCGGTCTGTTTAAAACAGTGGAAGGATTTTGGATAAAACTTCTCAATTCAACACCTCTGTGCTGGCAGTTTTATTTCAGGAAGTGGCAGAATTGTGTCCCACCTGCAATGTACAGCTGACATTGGCTTATTACTGCAAATTAAAGCAGTTTTCAGACTAATTTTAGATGTTTTGAGAGTGACCCAAAGAAAGAGGGACTTGTTGCTTTCAATTTTGTTACGAATTTATTCTCTCTTGGGGACGTCAGGTTTGGAAGGCAAGATAATCCCATTTGTTCATAGCAAAGTACATCAGATACATGGTGCTTTGTCATCTCTGGTGCCACAGGTCCCCTGCCAGTGACAAAATAATTATAGAGATTGTTTTTGGTGGCATTCATGCCCAAGATGCTAGGCCAAATCAGTTCAAATAAAATGGTTATATGCTGACAACACCCAGGACCCTTGATGCTTTTTTCCATCTAAATGACAAAAAGCAGTCATTAATCCAGTTTAATAGTGCAATTAGAATTGGTTTCTGATTGTGTTGGATGATGGAAGCTAGAAAAGCAGATGGGATGCTTTGGGAGTCTGCCCTGTGGCTGTCTACCTTCCACTTCTGTTGTCTTCTGTTATCAATACATATCAGCCCTGAATGCCCACCTGTAAGTCAAACAGCAGCAGCTCTAATCAGGCTTGCAGGGCATGCTATTACTGTGAGCATTTTCCCTGGCAGAGCCCTTGCCTGCCAGAAGTGCATCTGTTAAACTGTATGTACCTGCCATAAGGCAGAAAAATATGAGTGGCTGGAAAGTGTTACTGGATGTTGTACCCATATGTTTCTTCAGTAGATGAGATACCACAATGTGTGAAAATATGATTATGAACAAATGCTGACTAATTGCAGGTAAGAGTGGTCACTGAGGAAAGATTTATTTTGGCTGCTGCCAGGAGCTTTCCCCTTCAAATTTTTAATAGGCCCTGAAATTCAGACTAGATACATTTGCTTTGTGAGGAAAAGGCTTTGAACTGATGATGATTCTCAGAAGCTCTGGTTTGAGGCTAGCAATACAGAGTTTAAGAACATGGGGATAAATTCTTTTTTTGTTAAACTCCTCTGGATAATCCAAGAGAGATAATGGCTTCTTCCTGACAGATCACGAGACTACCACAACAGCAAACAAACAAAAAACAAACCAAACTATGTCTGCAATAGCTTTTCTGGCTTTCTAGATTTTAGACCATGATGTGTGAGATAAAGCTGTATATGCTGCTGAAGAAACAGTCAGGGAGAGATGAAAAGGCATATCTCAAGATTCACACATCTAAGCAGCTGTAACACTTAGGAGAAAATAGGGAACTCACTGTGTCCTTGCAGTCAGGATGAGTCCTATCCCTTGGGCTCTGCACCTTTGCTCTCAATAAACACACGGATAATCGAGTCCTTATTTTCATTTAGTTATAGGCTTTTGATATACTGACATTTTAAACTAAACTTTTTGGGTAGGATCCTTGTGATCAAATCGGTCTATGTCTCAGCTAGCTGTGATATAGTGACTAGAAAGAGACAGATTTTGGGTATGATTCCTTTTTAAATGCCTGAAATGTGTCAGACACACTGCCTTAGGCATGCCTGCTTACCTCCTTTTACTATAAAGAAAGCATGCAATGTAAGTAAAACTACACAGATTGTAAGTTACGTACAATTTGTCACTATCAGGAAGGCTAATTCAGTAGTAGTGCCACCCTTCCACCAAGATGTATTTTTCATAAGAGTGTCTTCCAGTTTTCCTAGAATTCACAGCAAGACACTGTTTAGATAGGAGTTACCACTGAGAACTAAAAGGAACATTGAGCTTTTCTTGTGACCTTAGCCAGTGTTATATAAATGGAATCACATTATGGATGTAATAAGATTCTGAAATGACAGAAGACAAGCACTGCCCACAAGTAAAGCTACTGCAGAGGAAGAAACTACTAGGTGTTGAAGAGGAGGCTGGATGAGGCACTTAATGCCATGGTTTAGTTAATTAGAAGGGTTAGGTGGTAGGTTGGACTCGATGATCCTGGAGGTCTTTTCTAACCTGGTTAATTCTGTGATTCTGTGATACTGAGTTGGAGCAAAATGGTTTCAAAGTTTGACTTCGGGCCAAAAAGTCAGTAATTAGGCAGTGATGTCAAGCTTTGACATACCATGAGTGGACACGTATCGGAAAACAAATAAAGGAAGAAGGCAGCCTTAATTTTACTAAAGCTTCATTTGTGTAATTGAATCTGGTTTGTGTGCTGGACTGCCTATAATTGATTACCTGCAGATTGCAAAATAGGCATAGTATTTTTGGCAGTAATAATTTGGTAACTGTAACAATCTGATAATTACCAATGTGTTCCTAAAAAGTCACAAGAGAGAGCATAAGACAAGCAGGTTGCCTGTTGTGTTTGCTGTGTGAAATGCTGCACTGTTTGTGGCGACAATCTCTGGGTGTTGTTGGGTATTAACAGCTGAAACTTGTGACTCTATTCACTTGTATGCGGTGGGATATGTTGGAAATGGGAACAAAATCATCTTTTCTTAAGTATCTTTGTGGTGGTTTGGGAGTTCCCTGCTTCCCCTGCCCCCCCACCCCGTAAAATAGCCCAGGCTAGAACTCAGTTGGCTGGGAGTTAAGGAAATGAAGCTTTATGTTTATAGCTTTGCACAATATAGAAGCAGATATTTACAATATATAACAGATGTTTACAGATATATACACTGAAAAGATAATACAGAAACACCACAGCCCTCCCAGAGATCAGGGTCTCTAAGAGGGGTTTTGAACCACCCTACCACCTTCACCCCACTTCCCAATCTTATCTCACTATTTGTCTTACATGCCAGATAAGTGAAGGTTGATTGCCTAGGGGGAGTTAGCACCAGGAAAGTGAAGTTATTCAGATCCAGCTAGGCAGGCAGGGAGAGAGAGATGCAACAGTGAGCATAGCTCAGACAGCTCTGTCTTGTCTTTGTTTTGATTCTAACTTTATACCATTTCAGTAACAAAGGAGTGAAGGAGACAGAGGAATGCTTTCCTTTCTCAGCCTATAGTCTAATTTCTCAATCAATCTTCCAATTTGTTCAAACCAGCACAATCTTCTATTCCAATGACACTTCATCAGAATAGCTATGCTAATCAGAATGGCTCTTTTCCTCAAACAACTGTAGTAACTCAAAGTTTTAACTCAAATGTTCACACTCAAGTGTGTAAATCATTGCAGCAACTAATTGCCTTAGTAGTGAGGACTATAGGAAGAATGGTGCTGTATGCAATTTGTGCCAAAGAAAGTGATACTTATGCAATTATACTCTATAAATAACGTTTCCACATATAAATGTGTACATTTTGGATATGCTATGATTTGTTTTCCATCCAGAGCTGCAGGAAAAGGGTAAAATGAGAAAGGGTTCCTCAACAACAGCTCTGGTCAAAGGCATTTTTCTATGAGGTTCTGATGCAGGCTGAATTTTTCTATGGCTCCTTGGAAAGCTTCCTTTGAAGCTGCTGAACACCACTTTTTAGAGATGGGCTCTATATCTTTTCCAGAATCAGCCTATATTTGAATTAGGGGCCTTGTCTGTAACCTCTTTTTCAGCCAGATGTGGGGAATATCTGAGTTGCTTTCTAAGGCAGGTGCAGAACAAGGGGGAAAGCAGCTGTCAAAGACACTTCTAAGGAAAGAACAGAATTCAGACATGACAGAAGTATTATTTCTCCTAAAGCATCCTGTTCACTTCAGATACATTTTTATAATCTAACACCCCTTCTAAATATACAGTGTATTGTAATATATATATGTATATTTATATGATATATATAACATATGTTCATACACATATATATAATATATATTATAATATATTGTTATATATGCATATATAAATATATGTATATATGTATATACATATATAGGCATACTGTGTTTTAAATAAGATATCTAAAACCAAGCTCACAGGTTCATTGACTGTTTCTGAAGTTTAAAGAAATTCTATGTTCGATGGAAACTGAAAATGGAAAGATAGCAAAACCAGCGAGTTACTCTTACTGGGCTTTGATTACCATTTTGGCCAGGAAGCTGAGACTATCATACTCAGACCTAGCGACAGAGATACCCTGAAGAGATGTTATCTGCACATCTTGCACACCAAGCTCTGCTGAAAGAGCGTGCAGGCTTTGGACCCAAGCTTTTGAAAGCTAGGAAATGCCAGAAAAGAATTTACACAGACAACCTTTCTTTTTCCTCTTTGTACAGACATGTCTTTAGCTATCGTCTCCCTGGCTGCTTTTGCTGCAAGGAATTTCTGCCTTAATCTGCACAAATAGGAGGAGCGATGCTTGTGCAAGAGCTGCTCCTCAGCACATTGTTTTATCCTGCCTTAGTCTTCAGCCTTTGGCCTAGTTTACTGGTGCTGAAATTAGTGGCCAGTCTTCCAAAGCTCCTTCTGGAGTCAGTGGAGATACAATAGATGGATTAGAAACCTTTCCTCAGGGTTTTTCAGGTCAGTGTAGAATCTCAGTCATTTTCTGGGAGTGTTTTTTTTTTCTCTCTCCTTTCTGCAGCAAGGAGTCTCATTGAATAAGTGTCTGTGTCAGGCACTTTGACTGAATATTTACCTTGTATATAGCACCTTCTTCTGTTTCTCTTTTCAAAACAACCTTTAATGTCCCTATGTGGTTTTCCATGGTATATGCTACTTCAGCATTTGAATGATTCACAAATTGGGATATTTTTTAACATCTAAAATGAAGGAATAACACCAGATGAGACCTTGAGTTACATAACACACACATGCACACAAAACAAAACAAAAAACCCCAACACCCCAAATCAAAATCCTGCTAATTTTCATTTCAGTGTAACTGCATTATATGTGGATTAAGAAGTAACTCTCATGGGCTTGGGCTGTAACTCTGCAGATACATGATCTCCAGATTAGGTCAGAATATTCAGGACAAGGCCAGAAAATTGAACGTTGTGAGCCTCTGTGAGGGGTCTGCTGTCCACGTCCAGCCCAGGACCTTGCAGGCTGCCCTCTCCTAGAAAGAGCAGTTTCCTTTTGTGCAACAGCATTCAGTCAGCCGATCTGCACAGTTATCTTCTCTTTCCTTTGCCTCATTCATCAGTCTGGTTTACAATTTCTATTACTCTAGGTGCTTTTGCTCCAGGTTTCTCTTCCACTTGACCCCCTTCACTTCTGCCTCTGTCTGGGCTTTCTTTCCCCTGGCCGCTTCAGGGACCTTTCATTGCTCAGCTGCCTCAGTCCATTGGAAAGGACTTCTAGGAACAAGTCTTTACAGGAAACTCCTTAAGATGTCTTGGCAATGAGTAACCATTTTGGCACCTGTTTGAAGCTACAACTGAGAGGTAGTTCATCCAGCAGCTCCAGAGGTAGGTCAGCTCTAGCACTGTGGTAGGACTCCAGTTCAGATAAATCGCCTTCCACTTGAGCAGCTTTTCTTGTAGCATTTTGGCTTTTCTTGTAGGTCTCTCATCCAAAGGAAAGCCTGACATCATAAAAATATTGGCCCTGTGGGCTTTGCATCATGCCATGAGTGCTATTACTTACACTTAGCACAAGGGAAAAAAGCATGACAGCCTTCAAAGCTCAGAGATAGAATCAAACATGACTGCCAACTTTCCTACATATTTCAGGTTTTCCATATCAACATCTGGACTCAAATCTGAATGTTTTGAAAATTCAAAGGCCAGGAAGTCTGAAGTAAACTTCTGGGTTTTAGTTTAGCCCCACTGCTCTTGGAATGAAACACACAGATTTCCATCTGATTAGGCTGAGTTTGGAGACAATCTCAATACACACTGCTTATCTTACTTTAGCTAAGAATTATTTGGATCACTTGCCCTAAGACTGTAACACTGAAGCCATAACTTAGTTAAACAGAAATCAGAATGTAGAGTTAATGTTTATAATTGCTAAAATATATTTTTAAAGTAATCACAAATGGCAACTTTGTATTATGTTGTTACGTTTTTTGTGCTCACAGCCTGCTATTCTGGCCCGAAGAAGAGAAAGAGCAGATGTAGAGGCAATGAACTTGGGAGGCACTCCCAAAAGCATTCCTGCCATTTCCTTTTAAAGCCCAAATCATCTATTTTACAGTGCATTTTATTTCTGTGTCCCGCTAGTCAAACATCACTTTGTTTATATCTATTGTTTGTCATTATAGTATTGTCATACCAAGATCTTGAAAGGGCCTGGTAACCTTACATGGATCTACTAGCAGCAGCCACCCCAGCTCCCAAAAGGCTTTATCACAACCTCCTTGTCTCTGAATGCCAAACAGTGTGATCTCTTTCTGAACTCATTCGCACTGAGGAATCAATACATCACAAAACTTTCTTGCCTTTATCAGACAGATGCCTTCCTCTGTTTCAGAGATAGATAGATAGCTAATACTTTTCTTAAGACAGCTGAAGTGAACTCTTACTCGCTTTGGCCTCTCAGGCTGCACTGTTTGCACCACAGCAATGACAGCTGACACGACCGGTGGTGTGCAGCTCAAAACCTCAGCCTTATCAAGTCAGTAATTTGGCAACCGTAGAGACAGATGCATCTTCCACACTTTCACCCAGCTTCTCCCATGCTGCTGGTAAAACTGGCTCTGGTGTTTTTCACTAGGTAGCTCTATGAACCTATATGACCCTATAATATGACCTGGTGCATATTGTTTGCCGTGGGTTTTGCTGGCTCCCCCCATGAATGAATGAAGCATGTAAACCAATCAGAAGCCCACTGTTAAATAAGTGTTGAAAGCTCTCCCTGTTTAGGACCATCTTGTCTGGATGTTCTCTACTGGGACCATAGATTATAAAACTTTAATACCTTACCCCTCCCCTACCCACCCACCCCCCACTCCTTCACCCCATTTTTGAGTTAATTCAATACTCTTAGAGCAACATGAATGTACAGGAAGGTTTTGAGCCTGTCTAGTCCTGTGGAAAACACACTAGAGACTTTCTACCAAAAGTATGAAGTTTGTTGACTCAATCACACAAAAGATGAAACGGACATCACACGGAGTTTAAACCTTAGTGATCCTCCCATAAGAGAGGGTACCTGCTGAAGTCTCTTGCCCCTGAGTAGCTCTTTGCAGTGAAAGGACAGGATAGTTTCTTTGTTGAAGACAGAGCTACGAAGAGCAGTCAGTTCTGCTGTCTTTAGCAAAACAACGTGAAAGAGAAGTGAGTGCTGAAAAATTAGAGATGTGTTTGTAGAAACATAGGTCATGTAGATACTTGAGACACATCAGTCACAGATGGGAATTACCAGGCAAAGCAGTAACAACCTGGATAGCTGATCTTTATGTTCCTGATAAGCATACCAGTTTGAGCTGTGTTATGGCTCATCAGGTCTAGTCTTTCTCCTATGTTGTTCTATTAGCAGAAAGGGCATGTTGCAGATGCCTGTTTTGCAATTGCCTGTTGCACTCATGTCATGCAACATCCCCCACCTAGTACTGGGAAACACTCCGTGTGTGCAGTATGAATCACCTGAGTGGTAACTGTCACATCAAAATGTGACAGTTCACTGTGAGGGTGACAGAACACTGGAATGGGCTGCCCAGAGAGGTTGTGGAGTTCCCCTCTCTGGAGATATTAAAAATCCATCTGGACAAGGTCCAGTGTGATCTGGTATAGCTGATCTTGCTCTGGCAGGAGGGCTGGACTGGATTATTGTTTGAGGTTCCTTCCAGCTCCAACATTTTCTGATTCTGTGAAAATACAAGGTTTTGTATTGTCCAAAATTTTTATGAACCCCAGACTGCAATAAGGGAATCAGAAATAGCTACTTCTCAACATGCCAGCAAGGCCAACACAGCTCTTCCATCTGGAAATGCATCTGCCTCAGTCTGCTGCATGTGACAAAGGAAGAAATCCCACAGCATTTCTGCCCCCCACAAGCCTGCTCACAAATCACACATCCCGCTGTAGTTAGTGGCGCTTCTCGCAGTCACAGGTATTGCCTCACTGTGACCCTCCGAGGGGCAGAGAAAGCAGCACCTGCCTGGGTCATCTGTGAGAATTCCCAGATGATGAATAAAACCAGGAGCAAACCAGCTTTAAGTATTTTTAGTATCACCGAGGCTTGGAAAAGCAGAGAAGTCTGCCCAGTGACATATATCCTCGTAATTCATAAAGATGCCGTGGCTGAGAAAAGTGCTTTTATATTTTGTAAAGCTGAGCTGCTTTTTATGCTCCATTTAACTTTCCCTTTTTTTTTTTGGAGGGGGGGTGTGTGCATGTTCTCTTCCTCTCCTAGGTGGCGCCAGCACCTCGTTACTGAGGCAGCTTCTTTCTCTGCACCCATCTGACTTCCACGATTTTATTTGAATGGCTGCTTGCATAAACCGTTGAAATAGGGATTTGTCAAGACCCGCGTTTGCATCCTTTTCTGCTCGCTTTTGCCAGCTGCTGTTATTTTTCACACAGCCTGTCTTGACTGTACGGTAGGGGATGCATTCATTTCTTTCCAGCCTTTCTCTTACACCTGTTTAATGCTTTATTATTGCTATATGGAACGTTCCACTTTACATGAAATACGGAAGAATATTAATGATATTACTCTAATTTTTCTATACTCCTGGACCCTGAGGAGAACAGTCTGGTAGTAATAGACACTGTTTAACTGCAGAATGGAGCCTGTGTGTACTGAGGCATCCCAGTTCATCCATACAGAAGAAATCATGAATGCTGCTTGGTTCACCTTCCTACAAAAAACATTTTGTGGTGCGGTTCAGTTTGTCTTCTGCGTGCCACTGTAGTTTTAAGACTCTTCACCATCTGACATTGGTTGGTTTTTCCTGCAGGACAGATCTCTCTGATTACAAAGAAATTATTATCCCCACACTGCAGCTGTATCAAGAGGAGCTGATCACTTTGGCTTTCAGATGCATCATGCAAAGAGCCGCTCACCACTACCACCACCATCCCCCTAGACCCCAAAAAAAGAGACCTGTTAGATGATAAAGCTATTTTTTTAAAACAGCATTTTTTTAAAAAATTATTGTGAGGGTGACTCTGCTTTGTAAAGTCTGGACCAACTGTTCTATTGGCCTAACCATCGTGACTGAGTGGTTTTTTATTGTATTGTTCTGTTAGTCAAAATCAGTGTCTGTCACAAGGTTTTCTACAGCATGTGCCATCCAAAAACCCTCAGAGGAACCGGGATTTTCTAGCCTTTCAAGTGGGAATAGTGAAAGAATGAGGATTTTGCAGCATACCTGAAGATTAATTACAGTTTTTATCATTCATATTTCCTTCAGCACCCATGAATTGAAAATATCTGTCTATGACTCATGGTTTTGACGCTGAGATTTAGTGGGTATTTGTGTCCTGGACCTGATGTTTTTTCTGCCCAGCTTCTATAACAGGTGTTGCCCTGCACCTTCAATACCTCGGTGCCACAGCCTTGGCAACGCCTGTTGTTTGCAGCCCTGCAGCCTGTCTTTTGCCCACAGCTCTGCAACCTCTCACCAAAGGCATTGTGGCAGCATATTTCAGAGTTGTAGAGCAGTGGTTTGCTTTTCCTTGGCCTCATGCTCTTGTCACTTTTCATGCTCTTTTCATGGCTTTGTACCTGCAGACTTAGACGTTGTTATGATGGATTTTCACAGAAAACAACTACTTCTGGCATGAGACTAACACTTCTTTCCCCCCTTTCTTAGCACCTCATATGTAGGCTTTTGGTTAACATTACAGAAACTCAAAATAATAGATAGAAGTAATTTAAATACTCAGTAAATATTATCCACTAATATACATTCATTTCCTACACCTAATGGGCATATTCCTATCAGCAGTAAGAGGCTCAGGAATAGGAACAAGTTGTTCAAGTGGATCCCAACAAAGCGTGTGTAGCTGTAGGGAAATAACAATCATCATCACTACCACCTGCTGCACTGGACAGGAAGCCCAAAGCCGGATGTTCATCTGGGTTGCCATCACTGCTCTTTCTGCTTCATCACTAGGAGAGTTTTTACTCTCCTGTGCTCCCCTGCCCCCTCCTTCTTTCTCCTTTCCCTCCTGCATTTGGGTTTTTATGTTTCTTTCTAAAGTAATTTTCAGCAGACACTGCAAATGAAGTAATTATATAATAATAAAAATATAGTATAAATATATTAATAAAAGAGATATATTGGTATAGTAAAGTAGTCATATAAAGTAAATATAAAGGAATTTATTTGCAGACCCTGCAAATAAAACTGCATATATGCTTCTTTGAACGTGTTTTGCGCAGCATGGGGAAGATAACAGTCTCCTGCCATCTTGCTGTGGCTCTGTGATGTTCCTAAAAATAGCCAACAATCTTGAATTTTATAATAAAACTCCCTGATGTATATTGTTTATAGAGAGAACACCTGTGTATACACAATGAAATTTTGAGTTCAGACTGAAAATGTCTTCATTGAGAGATTTTATTCCAGAAGGCACTTCAGTAAACAAAAGGTACTGTTTCCATCCAGGTGACTGCCAAGTGTTACATGAACCAGTCCACAGGTTACAACTCGCTTCCTTCCTTAAACAGGAACTGTCGGGGACTTCAGTAAACTTTGTGCATACAGATGGAGGTCAAAGAAGACTCACACCCACAGCTCACAGAGAATTCAACAGATTACTGGCAAGGTTAAAAAACCCTTAATCAAACAGCACATGGCAAAATTACATGACAAATAGGCATCCAAAGAGATAGTGCGAGACCAGGCATGCCTGAAGTTCTGCTCTGCCTATTCACACAAGACCAATTCACTTTGCAAGCAGACTGACACCCCTTGGAGATGTAATTCCAAGTCAGCTTTTAGGTATTTTTAGTATTTTTACAGCACAATCACTCCTTTCAGCAAACACAAAAGGGAGAAGCCTGACCTTTTCAAAGATGAACTCAAGCTTCACTTTGAATGGGTTTGCCTAACAGAGGCTTTACCATCCCATGGCTTGCATTACATGAAATCTAAGAAAAGCTGTTAAAGCCAGTTACAAGAAGTGGAAGGAGATTTGTGGCTAATGAATTTTACAGTTTTATGTGAGATGCTGATGTGGTCATTGTGACTGCATTTACAGACATTCTGGCTCTATTTACACAGGTACCATTCGGCTGGCAGTACCCCAGAACGAACCTTGTACCCTTCCTGCTGTCCCAGAAATGCTGCACATCAGGACAGCCTGCTCCTGGCAAAGACAGGCTTTTCTGGGCAGGAAATAACTGGCACAGCTGGTCTTGCTTACACCTCACACCATCCTTCCAGGGCATCTCCCACCTCAGTGCTGCTTCAGTGCCAAGGGACTGAAGTACACTTCACAACTGGTACGTGCCTGAAGAGATTTTATGCTTGAGTAGTTGCTGTTCATTGCCACAGCCTGTCCTGGCTTGAATGTGTGTCATCACCCTCCCCACATCTTGGCAGAGGCAGCACAGATAGATAGGCGTTTGGCACACAGAACATTGTGGTACATGATCAGATCTAGAAGACATATGGAGACAGAAAATCTAAACAAGAGCAACCTTAAGAAGAAATCCTGATTTTGTCCTAGCAATTTCCCTTGCACTGTGTGTTGGGAGTCCAACTTCTCTTGCATGTCCCAGCTGGATACTTGAGGAAGCGTGCATCTCTCTTTGGGAAGCCTCCCATAGGCCAGGGACACAGTGAGGTCTGTGTGGCTGTAGCCAAAACTCCTGTCTTTTGTTAAATTGCCTTGGGCAGGGTCAGTCTTGTGCATTCTGTGTCGGAGGATGTGAGACTGGATGCAGAAGTTTGTGTGGCTTCTCTAAGGCTTTCTGAGGAGACTGCCTGTGAGAGATAAGCCTTGTCTACAGTGTCTATGAGTAAGGAGAGCAGAAGTATCAAGCACAGCAGCAGAAGCGGAAATAAAATGTGTATTGCTTGACTACATGTGTCTTGCATCCTGACTCATTGCAGTATGGCTCCAAAATCCTGCCTTGCTCCTTCCTCACACCCAAATAGAAATCCTTGAGGACAATTGTTCCCCCCCTTCTGTTTCCCAGACAAGTGGTCTGAAGAGTCTGTGGGTGCTCCTGAAGTGTGCTGCTTTTGTCCGAGGCTTGTAAGCTCTTTCTGTGGAAGAAGATGTTCAGATGTTTACCCCATGTCAGAAGTCCTCAGTGTGCTTGTGATTTGGCTGTAAAGACTGCATTATCTCATGGCCAGCTGCTCTTTTTCTCTCTTCTTCTGTGACAGGAGGAAGCATCCATGGTGAAATGATCTTGTTGGTTGAGGCCCAGTATAAGCTAATGGGGATAGAGCAAGCCCTTCCCACTACCTCCAAAAAAGAGTTAGGGATTATAATTTTACTCGGAGATGTACCTGGTTTTTGTTAATGGTGTTAGTAGATGCTGGACAAGAAGCACACTAGATTTTTTTTTTATATAGCATGTATAGCTTGGTCTACATTTATTTTCAGATGTGGGCAACTCTTCAGAAACTGCATGGTGGTAGCAATCCACTCTCACAAGGAAGAAAGAAGAAATATACAATAACAAGGGGGAAGATGAGGAGGGTTTGTGTACTTCCAGTCAACATCTTTTCTGAGACAAACCAAACCATGTAATAACTGCTAGGGTATAAATACTTATTGACCAGGTCAGCAAGATGAGAGTTTTCAGGACTGAGTAATCCAGTCTGTTCAATCCATCATCTTTTTAATTTCTGGTTCCTGTAGAGGGTGTTGAAGTACTTCTTAATGCAATCTCTGTACATGTTTATTTTGCTGGTTCATAAAACTGCGTCTCTTGAAATCCTAACTCCATTACCTGTTCTTTGCTCGAGTCAGAGTGGAGGCTTGTTTTTCAGATTTTTTTTGCCCCCTCTGTGCACGTGGACATATGATTGAACTGGAGGCCTGGAATGCAAGCAGCACTGTATTAAGAAATCACCTGTCTATATTTTTGATCCTCTGAAATTGAACTACTAGTCTAGCTTCTTTGGAGCACTTCAGCTCCAAAGAATGGTACTGGAGGGACTATTTAAGGTGCTGTATAACCTGTCCCTATCTTATAATCAGACAAACATACATTTAAAGAAGAAAATACTGCATTCATGAATCAATTTATCTTTTCCTTAACTAACAAATCTATACTTTGCAACCTTTATCTCCCTGGACAGTTTGGGTATGCAGTGGTGTTACCAATACACCAGAGCTTGGGAAGGAGAAATCTGTTCCAGTAACTTCCCTAAATAGATATGTTTTAGCTATTTTCTTGATGTTTTCCATGGTTGTTTTCTATACCTTTGTGAAAATGCCTGCTTAGTGGAAGTTCCAACCTCTACAAAGTGCCTCAAATATTACTTATGTCTGGCATACAATCATAATGAGACAACAGCTCAAACTTAACTTCAAAGTTAATAACCTTACCTTTTATTCACCTTCATGATTTTCTTGCTGCTAAGGCCATGATGTTCATGTGTACCAGAAATGATTCACTTCAAAGAGCCTCTGTTGCTGCATAAGTAAATAATTTTGTCTTAAAAAGAGAACCTTTCCTATTTGGTCATGCATACACTAGACATCTGTAGAGTTTTAGCTTTCTGATTGCTTACTTCAAAGTCATTAAGCCGTTTCCCGAAGGCTTGTTGTTGCCTTTGCTAATAAGTTGCTAAGGACAACCAGCCTTCAAACAAAAAAAAACACCCAGGTGGATTTCAGTTGATAAAGGCTTGATTTAGTGTAGGTACTCCAATTCCTCACCGACAGATGCACTCTATCTCAGATTGGTCATTCAGCTTCTTTTGGGAACTTTACAGTAATTTATGTAAGAAAGCCATTTGCACCTTGTAAACTTGGGTCTGTGCATGTACTCTGATTAAGGAAATACCACTCCATCAACTGACTGAGGTGAAATCACAAAAACAAGATGCAAACATGTCAGTTCAAGCCTTGCTCTGTCTCAAAATGAAGTTTACATAAATAAAATAGCTGCTCTTTCAGTCTGGGAAGCCAAAGACAAATGGGTTGTAAGCCCAGCCATCACTGCCTCTGTACACTTATTGCTTGTATTTCTAGAGTTATGTTGCTGAGCCCAGCTCAGTAGTTACCTTGGCTCAGGGAGATTTTTCTTTTACTAGACTTCAAGCAGTATGCTATGCTGACAGACAAGTGTTTGTGCATCACCAGAAATGAAATGTAAATAGGCACTCTTTATATTAACTGGAATACTGTCTGTTGGCATCATGATACTGTTGCTTTCTCTTCTGCAATGGAATTAAACAAGGTCATAGCTTTGATGGTGATTTCCACATGCTCACTGCACTGAGAATAAAAGGGAATCATAAAATGGTCTGGGTTGGAAGGTTCCTCTGAAGGTCTTCTAGTCCAAACACCACCTTCAGTGAGCAGGGGCATCCCCAACTAGATCAGGTTGCCCAGAGCCCTGTCAAGCCTCATCTTGAATACCTCTATCGAAGGGGCCTCAGCCACCTTCCTGTGCAACCTGTTCAAGTGTTCCATCACCCTGGTAAAGAACTTGCTCATAACATCCAGTCTAAATCTTCTCTTCTCTAGTTTGAAGCCATTGCCCCTTGTCCTATCACCACAGGCCTTCATAAACAGTTTCTCTCCATCCTTCTTGTAGGCCCCCTTCAAGTGCTGGAAGGCTGCTATTGGGTCTCCCTGAAGCCTTCTCTTCTCCGGGCTGAACAACCTCAGCTCTGTCTTTGCAGCAGAAGTGTTCCAATCTCTTGAGCATTTTCGTTGCCCTCCTCTGCACCCACTCCATCAGGTCCATGCCCTTCCCATACTGAGAGTTCCAGATTTGGACACAGCACTCCAGGTGGGGTCTCACCAGAGCAAAGTGGCAGAATCTGCTCTCTGGATATGCTGGCAGCACATCTTTTGATGCAGCCCAGGATGCAATTTGCTTTCGGGGCTGCAAGTGCACACTGTCATCTTATGTCCAGCTTCCAGATTCTCATCCATCAGCACCCCCAAGTCCTTTTCCACAGGGCTTCTTTCTATCACCTTGTCCCCCAGTCTGTCTTGATAGTGAGGATTGTTCTGGCTGAGGTGCAGAACCCTGCGCTTGCTCTTGTCAAACCTCATGACATTCACTTGGGCCCATCTCTCCAGCTTGTCCAGGTCCCTCTGGATGACATCCCATCCCTCTGGTGAATTGACAACACCACTCATCTTGGTGTCATCTGCAAACTTGCTGATGGTGCACTCCATTCCTGATCACTGTATCACTGATAAAAAATATTAAACAGCACAGGTCCCAGTGCAGACCCCTGAGGGACACCACTTGTCACTGCTCTCCATCTGGAGTTCAAGCCATTGAGCACCACCCTCTGGATGTCACCATCCAACCAATTCCTTATCCACCGAACAGCCTACACATCAAATCCACATCTCTCCAATTTGGTGAGTAGGATATTGTGGGGACCATGGCAAAGGCCTTGCAGAATCCAGATAGATCACATCCACAGGCTGTTCCTTATCCATTGACACAGCCACTTTATCCTAGAAAGCCACTAGGTTGGTCAGGCAGGATTTGCCTCTAGTAAAGCTATGCTGGCTGTCTTGAATTGCCTCTCTGTCCTCTATGTGCCTTAGCATGGCATCTAGAAGGATCTATTCCATGATCTTCATAGGCACAGGGGTGAGGCTGACAGGTTGGTAGTTCCCAGGGTCCTCCACTCTACCCTTTTTTAAAATGGGTGTAATGTTTCCTTTCTTGCGGTCCCCTGACTGCCAGGACTTTCACAGTATCATGGTGAGTGGCTTGGCAACTACATCAGCTAATTCCCTCAAGACTCTGGGATGCATTTTGTCAGGTCCCATGGGTTTGCATGTCTCCAGGTTCTTCAGATGGTCACTCATCTTGTCTTCCCTTACAGTGGGAGTGACCTTGTCTATCTGGTGTCCAACCTGGGGACTCACTGACTAACTAATTAATTGCTGTTGATTTGAGGCACAATTTAATAATGTCTCCCACAAAAGCAACTCCTTCAGCGGAATGTCTCTTCTCCTGGACATCTTCATATAGCTTTTCTCTATTTTCCCTTTAATAGGAGGTATTTCAATCCCTGTTACTGCTGAATCAGTATGCATGCCCTGCCAAAGCAACAATGAGTTTGTAAAATCTCTTTGTAATCTATTTCTTGGGCAAGATATTTATACTAAAAATAGAAATACTCCATTCCTCACAATAAGTGCTGGCGCTTTTTCTTGGTAGACAATTTCTAATATATTTTTTTGTTATCTTTTCCCTGCTTCAGGAGCCATCCTAAATTGTTTTTTTTTGTTGTCAAGGAGCCTTTCCCTTAATTCAGATCTGTCTGTTTTCTCACAAACTTGGTGTTTTACTTACTCAGAAATCTGATGCTTACCAACCAGATTGTGCTCCAGCTCTGGTCCTGAATCTTTGAATCATCAGGGAAGATGAGTCTGCTGTAATAGGCTTTAGTCATTCCTATTCTTCAGCTCATTTCCTGGATCTATTGCAATTCCCATAGCTACAGCTATACGAGTAATAAGTGCACTGAACCGTTCTCTCACACTGAACTGTACAGCCCAGGGCCACACTGCAAAACTTTGACCCTTCAATCTTTCTGACCTTCTGTCTTTTATGAATGACCTGTTGCAATGACCCAAAATATTTGTGGAAACTGGGAGAGCAGAGGCTGGCACTTCCAGTACCAGAATGATATAACCATTTAATGCTGTAGAGCATCTGGGAACGTTTCTGGTGTTTGAGATCATCTCTGGGCATGTATTATTTCACTCTTATTATTGTAACCTGTATTTCTTATAATTGATCTTTCATATACTCTTGCCCTTCCTGGGTATTTCTCAGATTTCCCAATGAGGATTTTTCCTTTAAATAATATCTAAGGGGGTTTTTTTGTTTGTTTTTTCTCCTGGTGTAAGTACTACTGCTCATCTCAGACCCTAAATACACAGAGCTATTGATAATTGCTGTCAGAACCTCCTGATTCCTGTATTTGAGAAGATCCCGGGGATGGCTTTCAGGAAGCACTGAGGACTCAGCTGGCAGTTTCCCCCTGTCTCAGAACCCGAGGATGGTCACTGGATTCCCCCAGTGCACCCAGTCCCATCCAGTTTTCATGTGCCACTCCACTAGCCAGGTGCCAAGACCAACATCCAATGTATGATGGCAGAATCAATGCGAGCAGAAAATTTCCTTACCTCTCCAATGACTCTAACACCTTCTCCACTGGACATGATATTTTGTCAGCACCTTTCTCCTGATGTACAGCTGCTAACTTGCCTTACTACTCTTTGCCTAGCTGCCGTTTCCTTGCTTCTACATGTTGCAGACTTTCTTTGACACCCTTCCCACAACAGGATGAAATCTGTTGACAAAACCTTTTTTACCTTTTTCTTTTCTTTTTTTTTGTCTTGATTTAAGAGGTCATCAATGACAATTTACATGCCTTGGGTCTTGTCCTGCTGGAGGCTGAAATTTACCCATGCAGCAACTGGATGCTCAAACACCAAGAAAACCTTGAAAGGATCTGACTCTTCCTCCTTTTGAATTAATCTGGGCACCAAAGGTCTCATCCTCTCCCCAGACTGTTTTAAATGATAGTATTGAAGGTTTTTCCAAGCCCAGCTTCACCACCTGACACCCTGGAAAAGAAACAAACATTTTAAATGTCAATATTCTTTCATAGCTGTCTTACCAGCAGTCCATCTCTTCCTATTGTCTGCATTTTATTAATACTTTTCCAAACATAAGTGGTCATTGTTGCTATGAATAAACCATAAATCCTACATTAGAATTCCTTATCTCTGTCAGTCCAGATCTTGGTATCGATCTGTGTGCTTCAGCCTGTCTTTTGTCTGTTGATGAGTGATGCCACTGGAGAAGGTCTCTGCCTGCCTTCTTGGCCCTTCCAATTACAGTCTGACAAACACTAAACATGACTAATCACCATCTGCTATGTGTGTACATATATCTATATGTGTATATATATATATATATATGTGTATATATATATGAATAAAGTAAGATGCCAAATAAACTCCACCCTTTTCCCTTGATTCATTTTGCCTTTTCCTGTACTTCATGAAGATCTCTTGCAGCCTTTCAGAAATCTTCTTTCTTAGCATTTCCTCATGCCTATCTCAATTTTTAATTTTTTGTTTTTTCCTCCATGGAGTTAAAACTCACTTATGAGGATATTTCACTTCCAGCACAGACCAGGTGTGGCCTACTACTGCTTCTATTCCTGCATCAGACATATGTCTTTTGGGTTAAAATTTACCCTTCGGTCTTTAAGTTAAGGAACTGACTATTTTGTTAAGTTTTTAAATAAATCCTTCAGGAGTAACTTAATATTGGAATATTTCTAGTTTAAGGTGGAAGAAGTAGAATGTTTTTCAAAGAGTGCCCTAATACAGTTGTATTTCCCTTCTTAATTGGAAGGAAGGTAGTTGTCTCCACCTCCACTTCCCTCCCCCAACTCATGTATCTTGGAATAAAGCTGCTTACCTGCCATACAGAGAAAAAACTCTAGCAGTGATCAGTTTAAACACCACACACATAAATGGCCAAGCTCATAGCAATGAGTCGTTTGCCAAAATGTGTCTGAATCAGCTTCTCTCCTGGCACCTTAGAATCACAGAATCAGTCAGGGTTGGAAGGGACCACAAGGATCATCCAGTTCCAACCCCTCTGCCATGAGCAGGGACACCCTACCCTAGATCAGGCTGCACACAGCCTCATCCAGACTGGCCTTAAACACCTCCAGGGTGGTGGCCCCAACCACTTCCCTGGGAAACCCATTCCAGGGCCTCACCACTCTCATGCTGAAGAACTTCCTCCTCACATCCAGTCTGAATCTCCCCACCTCCAGCTTTGCTCCATTCCCCCATGTCCTGTCACTACCTCACAGCCTAAAAAGTCCCTCCCCAGCTTTTCTGTGGGCCCCCTTCAGATCCTGGAAGGCCACAAGAAGGTCACCTGGGAGCCTCCTCTTCTCCAAACTGAACAGCCCCAACTCTTTCAGTCTGTCCTCATAGCAGAGGTGCTGCAGCTTTCTGATCATCCTGGTGGCCCTTCTCTGGACACGCTCCAGCATGTCCACATCCCTCTTGTAATAGGGATGCAGTACTCCAGGTGGGGTCTCATCAGAGTGGAATAGAGGGCGAGAATCACCTCCCTTGACCTGCTGGCCACACTTCTCCTGGTGCATCCCAGCCTCTGGTTGGCTTTCTGGTCTGCAAGTGCACACTGCTGGCTCACGTTGAACTTCTCGTCCACCAGCAGCCCCAAGTCCCTCTCCTCAGGGCTACTCTCCAGCCAGTCACTGCCCANTTGGCCTTGTTGAACCTCATGAGGTTGGCTTGTGCCCACCTCTCCAGCCTGTCCAGGTCCCTGTGGATGCCATCCCTGCTCTCCAGCCTGTACCACATAGCTTGGTGTCATCAGCAAACTTGCTGAGGGTGCACTCAATGCCCACTCAATGTCCATGTTGCCCACAAAGATGTTGAATGAGACTGGTCCCAGGACTGATCCCTGAGGGACTCCACTTGTCGCTGGTCTCCACTTGGACATGGACCCATTGACAGCCACTCTTTGGCTGCAGCCATCAAGCCAGTTCTTTATCCATCTGGAGGTCAACCCATCAAACCCATGTTTCACCAGCTTGGAGACCAGGATGTGGTGTGAGACAGTGTCAAAAGCTTTGCTCAGGTCCAGGTAAATGACATCAGTTGCTCGCCCCTCATCTATTAATGTTGTGACCTGGGCCACCAGGTTTGTCAGGCAGGATCTGCCCTTGGTGAAGCCATGCTGATTGGACCTTGTGCAAGACCAGAAAGAGTCAGAGATGCAATTCCAATAATTGCATGAGAAAATGGTACAAAGGGAAGTACAAGCACTCCTTGGAAATTCCTCTAGGAAACTTGTGGCATATTAGACAGATGAGCTTAATTTGAGTCATTAGGTAATCATGCTCTTGGGACTTAGGAACAAGATCAGTATTTAAACAGCAGTACACATAGCATCCAGTAAGTGAAAACTTGTGGAAACTCTGTGTTACTGAGTAAAGGGCAGGACAGAACATTGCAATATTTAGTGTAGGAAATATGGAAGAACAGCTGAAGTCTGGAAAATGAGAAAGAAAGATGAGAGTGGAAAATTCAAATGCGAATATCAGTTTAATAGGTATATCAGAAACCTCTTGGAGCTAATGGTGATAGAGGACACAAAGTATTCTTGAAGGTGAGGAGATCTGAGCTGATGGAGGAACTCTGATCTATGGTAGAGAGAATTTTAGCCGTGCTAACTAGGTCTTATGACACTAAGCTGTGTGTCACAGTCACCTTGGTAGAGGTCAGAGATGCAATCCAGAGGGACCTGGACAGGCTGGAGAGGTGGGCCCAGGCCAACCTCATGAAATTTAACAAGGCCAAGTGTAAGGTCCTGCACCTGGGTCGCTGCAATCCCAAGCACAAATCCAGGCTGGGTGGTGAATGGTTGGAGAGCAGCTCTGAGGAAAAAGACCTGGGGGTCTGGGTGGATGAGAAGCTCAACATGAGCCAACAGTGTGCACATGCAGC
>VWZI01006239.1:62456-112303 GCA_013396835.1 Psilopogon haemacephalus | reverse complement strand
AGGAGACCTCATAGTAGCCTTCCAGTATCTGAAGGGGGCCTACAGGAGGGCTGTGGAGGGACTATTTACAAGGTCTTGTAATGACAGGATGAGGGGGAATGGGTTTAAACTGGAAGAAGGGAGATGTAAATGGGATATTAAGAGAAAATTCTTTCCAGTGAGGGTGGTGAGATACTGGAACGAGTTCCCAAGGGAGGTTGTGTCTGCTCCCTCCCTGGAGATGTTGAAGGCCAGGTTGGATGAGGCCTTGAGTGACCTGTTCTAGTGGGAGGTGTCCCTGCCTATGGCAGGGGGTTGGAACTGGATGATCTTTGGGGTCCCTTCCAACCTAGACCACTTTATGATTCTGTGATTCTTTGCAAAGAAACTTGGAATCTTTGTGGACTGAAATCCAGCTTTATGAAGGACAAGCATAGTGTTAGCATAATATTATACTCTCATATTATTTTCTAGTATTTTACTGCTATTGCACAGTATTACAATATGGAATCACGGAACAGATGTGGCTGGTAGGCACCTTTGAGTATTGTATAATCCAGTCCCCTGCTCACGGCAGAGCCAGCTGGAGTAGGTTGCCCAGGACTCCATGAAGCAACAGTATTAGCATCTAATGACTGTTGCAGTGGAAGAGCTGTTTTGTAGTCATGGCCACGATGCACTTGGATATTTACAGCATTTTCAGGAGCAAAAGAAGAAAGAAAGCCCAAAGAAACAAGTAAAATTCCCTTACGGCTGTTAAATTTTAAAAAGGGGAACTGTAGAAAAGTGAGGGTGTTTATTAAGGAGGTCTTTAGAAAGGCATTGAATCTCTGCCACTTGATGTTTTTTGAGACCAGCTAAGGGCACCACAGTGGAAGAACAAAGCAAATGTTTTCTGCTAATCGAAAAAGATTTACAAAAGCACAGAAGGAAAGCAGCATAAACAAACATTGGAAGAATGCTACTAAAACAAAAAAGGCTTCCTTCGAATTCGAAGGAATTTGCACCCAGATAGGGCGAATGGAAAAATCTGCAAGCTTTAGTTAAGGGCAGAAATGCCTTTTTGGTTTGGAGAAGAGGAGACTGAGAGGTGACCTCCTTATTTATGCAAATAAATATGCAAAGGGCAAATGCCAAGAGGCTGGAGCCAGGCTCTTCTTCATGATGCCCAATGACAGGACAAGGGGCAATGGGTGGAAGCTGAGGCATAGGAAGTTCCATGGAAACATGAGGAAGCATTTTTTCACTGTGAGGGTGATGGGACACTGGCACAGGCTGTCCAGGGTGGAGTCCTCCCTCTTTGGAGACATTCAAGACCCACCTGGATGCGTTCCTGTATGATCTGGTTTAGGTGATCCTGCTCTGGCAGGGGGGTTGGACTAGATGATCATTTGAGGTCCCTTCCAGTCCCTAACCTTCAGTTATTCTGTGATTCTGTTACTAATAAATCAAAAAGCTGTCTTGGTTTAACACAGTCTGCTCTCACAAACAGCAAGCCTCCTTGCCCCCTCGATGGGAGTGAAAGTAACACAAAAGCCCTGGGCTGAGAAAAGGAGTTTTGTTGAAACAATACAATGTGCAATTACCTTAGACTGTTTCACAGAAAAGCAGAACAAAAGCAGAAGCTGCAGCAGAAGGCAGAAATAAAACAACTCCACAAGCCCCCCAACTTGCAGACAGCACAGTGGAAAAGTAGAACACCCCAAAACCAGAAACCAGAAGCAGCAATGTGAAACAGGAAGCCTGCATGATGCTTTGCTCTGCCTAGCACTTTGATCTTTAAGCTGGCGTGGTGACTGTGTAGTATCAAATACTCATCCTCAGATTCAATGGACTAAACCCATGACAAAACCATACCAGGAGCTGCTGTCAGAGGATAGTTTGAGTAACTCAAAGATTGGAGTGTGTAAGATGCAGAGAGGAAAGAAACACAGACAGAAAACCCAAATATATTAATAGTTTTTGGATCTGTCCACTGAGGAAGGGTCTGGATAGCTCTTTTTGCAGAGGATTTACCAGTGGACAGATCTTAGTCTTAACAAAAACTGTTTTTGAGCAAATAGAATTAACATTCATGCATCTGCACCACTTTTTTTTTTTTTTTTAAACTAAAGTGTACCAAAGTAACTCTAACTAGAAATATCTGGATTTCTACATGTATAATTTCACACTTCTATCTGCCTTAGAACTGTAGAAATGGAAGATAGTTAATGTGAAAAATGAAATCACTAATTCAGAAACCTGAATTAGTGGAACTGTTGGAGAGAGTCCAGAGGAGGGCCACGAAGATGATCAGAGGGCTGGAGCACCTCTGCTATGAGGACAGGCTGAGAGAGTTGGGGCTTTTCAGCCTGGAGAAGAGAAGGCTTCGGGGAGACCTTATAGCAGCCTACCAGTATCTGAGGGGGGCCTACAGGAGGGCTGGGGAGGGACTGTTCACAAGGTCTTGTAATGACAGGACGAGGGGGAATGGGTTCAAATTGGCAGAGGGGAGATTTGAACGGGATGTTAGGAAGAAATTCTTCACAGTGAGGGTGGTGAGGCACTGGAACAGGTTGCCCAGGGAGGTTGTGTCTGCTCCCTCCCTGGATGTGTTCAAGGCCAGGCTGGATGAGGTCTTGAGCGTCCTGATCTAGTGGGAGGTGTCCGTGCCTGTGGCAGGGGGTTGGAACTGGATGATCTTTGAGGTCTCTTCCAACCTAGACCATTCTATGATTCTATGATTCTATGATTCTATGAAACCTGGCAAATCACTAGTAGGACTACTAAAGGACCATTGAGAATTAGTGGATAGATGGATAAAGTAGATGTAGTGAGTGAGATCTTTTACAGCAGGAGATTTTGTCACAGAAATATTTTGGACTCCTCTCAATGAAAAATCATGTGAGTGAAGGAGATCTGGATTCAGCATGCTTGGCAATGTTAGAAAGATATTAAAGAATCTAAACCCAAAGGGACCTCTAATGCAACTGAGCAGTTATTGAATAGAAGGGAACATCCTTCTGCCAATAAACAAGAGAGGGAGGGCAGAAACTAATGATCAATGTTTAGAGTGAAAATGGGTGGCTATGGATGTGCTTCAGATGTCTTTGTGAGACTTACACTACCATATAATTAGAAAAGAATGCAAAAAGTGAGGAGGTAAAATTTGAAGAAAGAATGCAAACCACTTTGCAGAACAGCAAAGATGAAGGTTGACCCTGAAGAACTGCAAAAGCACCATGCAAGTCTGAATAAAAGAACAATTAAGTGATACATGACATTTAGCAGAGACAGATGCAAAATTATGCACATCAGAAGTCTCCTTGTCCAGCAGATTTATCTTCGTGAGTATGCTGAGAGGACTCTGGGGTGACTGCTATCTTTCAAAAATAAAAGCACATTGTATGGAGACCTCAGCTAAGTATTCATAAGTAGACAAAACCCCCTTGTTACTACCCCTGTGTTAATCTATAATGCATGGGTATTTTTAACATCCTGTGCAGCACTCAGAATCAAGGAATTGCAGAATGTCAAGGGCTGGAAGGGACCTCAAAAGATCATCTAGTCCAACCCCCTGCAGAGCAGGATTCTCCCCCTTTATTCTCATGAGACCCCACCTAGAGTACTGTGTACAGTTCTGGAATGCCCCAACACAAGAAGGACATCAAACAGTTGGAGCAAGTCCAGAGGAGGGCCACAAAGATGATCAGAGGGATGAAGCAGCTCTGCTATGAGGACAGGCTGAGAGAGTTGGGGTTCTGCAGCCTGGAGAAGAGAAGGCTTCCAGGAGACCTTATAGTAGCCTACCAGTACCTGAAAGGGGCCTACAGGAAGGCTGTGGAGGGACTATTGACAAGGTCTTGTAATGACAAGATGAGGAGCAATGGATTTAAACTGGCAGAGGGGAGATTTAGACCAGATGTTAAGAAGAAGTTCTTTCCAGTGAGACTGGTGAAACACTGCACAGGTTGCCGAGGGGGATTGTGGATGATCTCTCGCTGGAGGTGTTGAAGGCCAGGTTGGATGAGGCCTTGATCGACGTGTTCTAGTGGGAGGTGTCCCTGCTTATGGCAGGGGAGTTGGAACTGGATGACCTTTCAGGCTTGGAAACAAGAGGAAGCCTTTCATCGTACAGAAAGCTGTATGTTACCCCACAAGTGCACCGTGTTTTTTCCTCTACGGAGGATGGAGTGACCATCAGATGAAGAGTCGCAGTAAACAAAACAAATTCTGCTGAAAGTAATTGCAAGGTGGGAAAATACTAAGGGTAAGTATCACATGAGCTTGCCTCATTCCTACAATCCTCTGTCAGCCTCTGTTGGAGATAGGTTGCTGATCTAGGTAGATCCTTCTCCTGAGGGCTGCGGCACCTCTTCTATGAGGACAGGCTGAGAGTTGGGGCTCTGCAGCCTGGAGAAGAGAAGGCTTCAAGGAGACCTTATAGCAGCCTACCAGTATCTGAGAGGGGCCTACAGGAGGGCTGGGGAGGGACTGTTCACAAGGTCTTGTAATGACAGGATGAGGGGGAATGGGTTGAAACTGGAAGAGAGGAGATTTAATTGGGATATTAGGAAGAAGTTCTTTGCAGTGAGGGTGATGAGACCCTGACACATGTTGTCCAGGGAGGTTGAGTCTGCTCCCTCCCTGGAGGTGTTGAAGGCCAGGCTGGATGAGGCCTTGATTGACATGTTCTAGTGGGAGGTGTCCCTGCCTATGGTGGGGGCTTGGAACTGAATGATCTTTGATGTCCTTTCCAACCTAAACCATTCTATGATTCTGTGAATCCATCAATCTTTTATTCACACACAGGAGCAAACAATTTCTTCCTGCTCTTTTTCAATAAGGAATACCAAAATAATCTAGCAGGCAGCAGGTTCTTTAAAAAAGATGGAAGGATGTGAATTTCACCTGGGATAGTTCTAATATACACAGGTAGGTATGTCTAATGTACATGCCCGAATTCTGCAGCAGATATTTTCCATGCTACATACTTCTGCAAAGGAATTTTTCTGTGTGCTATATTATGGTTGCAAAAGGTTGACACGGACAAATGCATTGAAGGAGAACCCATCAAGATTTATTAAGTCTCCAGGCAATTATCCTGCAGCAAATCCTTAAGCAAGAATTGTTGACAGCTTAAAGACTATTCTGGAGAAGCATCACTACATACTTGACTTTTTAATTGAACTGCTCCACAGGTGACCTTGATTAGTCTCTGTTATAGGCAAGGTGCCAGGCAAAGTGAACATTTTGACTGATTTTGTGTGGGTTTTCTTGGCATCTGATTTTCTCTTGCTATGATGTGAAGAACATGTGTGTCCATCTGTAAGTTTGAAATTCCAAAACTGTTACTTTTTTCTAAATTTCTTTTCTAAATTCAGCAAGGCCAAGTGTAAGGTCCTGCACCTTTATTCCTGTGAGACCCCACCTGGAGTACTGTGTACAGTTCTGGAACACCCCAACACAAGAAGGACATCAAACAGTTGGAGTGAGTCCAGAGGAGGGCCACAAAGATGATCAGAGGGCTGGAGCACCTCTGCTATGAGGACAGGCTGAAAGAGTTGGGGCTCTGCAGCCTGGAGAAGAGAAGGCTTCCAGGAGACCTTATAGTAGCCTTCCAATATCTGAAGGGGGCCTACAGGAAGGCTGGGGAAGGACTATTGACAAGGTCTTGTAATGACAGGACAAGGGGTAATGAGTTTAAACTGGCAGAGGGGAAATTTAAATGGGATGTTAGGAGGAAGTTCTTTCCAGTGAGGGTGATGAGACCCTGACACAGGTTGCCCAGGGAGGTTGTGGCCGCTTCTTCCCTGGAGATGTTCAAGGCCAGGTTGGATGAGGCCTTGAGCGACCTGTTCTAGTGGGTGGTGTCTCTATGTCCCGCCTATGGTGGGGGCTTGGAACTGAATGATCTTTGAGGTCCCTTCCAACCTAAACCATTCTATGATTCTATGAAACAGCCAACTGACAGCAGTATGTAGGGTACACCAGCTCTTGCCCTTTCATTTCTGACACCAGGAAAAGCTTTCTCCCAGGCATACACAAGTAATTGGGATGCAAGTCTAATTCTTATTGCATAGCTTATCACTCTGCATCGTTTAAGTAAGGCTTCCATTGTGTGCTACCAAAGTGGTCACTGCTTCCTCCTTATGGTCTACCATGTTGCTGGTGAACACAAGCATGGCCTGACAGTCACCCAACACTGTGTAATGATCCACATTGGCCAATTCTTCACTTCTATTCCATTTGTGCTTGTTTTATTTTATTTGTGTTTAATTTAATTTAATGTAACTTAATTTTAGTTTAATTTTATGTATTTCTATTGAAGAGTTGCATCAAGAGAAGCAAAGATTTTATGTTTTTATGGCCCTGGGCTTGCAAAAAAAAAAGTGTACTGTATTTCAAGAAAGAGTAAAACATAATTTGGATAGTATCTTCTGCCTTGATGCAGAAGATAGGAAGGAGACGCAGTTCTTCTGAATATCCCCGGGAGTGAAATTAAGACACAAACAAGGTCATTTATCAAGATGAGATTATTTATTAAAGCGAGAGAGAATGGAGGGGGAAAAAAAAAAAAAAACCAAAAAGCAAATATGGAGGAAGAAGGAAAAGAAAAGGGAGAGAGAGAGAGAATTGAGAAAGAGAGAACAGGAGAGATAATTACCACCTCATAGCCCTTCTTCGTCTGGGTTTGGAGGGGGGGAGAGATATTCCTGAGCTGCTGACTCCAGCTGGAGATATCCCAGGTGATATCTCAACTAAGGTGGCATAGCTTGGGATTTTATATTGCTATTGATTGTAGCTCCACCTGGCCCAGATCCTTGTCACATTTCAGAGGTGACCTCCAGGGGGTCTTCCCATGTTCTTGTAGGGGTTGGCACTGAATTGCCTCCACTCCTCTTTGGCGTCCACTGTCCACCACACACCCTTGGCAGCTGCTGCCTCAGTGGGCAGAGATGACACATCAGGTGGGTCATTCAGGATGATCTTATCTTCATTGAGACACTTCTCATGTTCTTAAGGTAATCATCATGTTCACAAGGTCATTTATATTCAGGAGAGGATTCCCTCATCTTGGCAGAAGTGAATCCTATCTGTGGCTTTCTCATGCTGAAGGGAAGGAAGTTTTGATTTTAAAATATTGTGTTAGCTTTACTACAATTTGCCATATCAAAGAGAAAAGAGCCTCTATCTCCCACTTGCATAGTAAAATTGTGATTTCAGCTTTTGGCTTATTTTAGCACTTTAGTCTTGCAATTCCAGTTCTAACATATTTCAGTGGCAGAAGTGATGGATCTGTGCACTGGAGAAATTAGAAATGAAACCCAGGAAACATCCCTAAAGTGGGAGCGTGCAGTTCCCACAGCCCATTTACTTACATTAGCAGATGTTTTCAGGATTGCCTGTTAAAGGGAAGTGGAATTTTCTAGGGATGTACCTGGAGGAGAGTGCCCTTAATGCTGCTGCTCCTATGGAAATATCAAAGCTTTTCAGAGATGCAGAGGGAGGATACTTAGACCTAGGAAGTTTGCTTGTCAAAAAGGAGCAGCACTGCTATATTGTTATGTAAAAACTGCTCTATTACGTCCAGATGTTACAGTGACCATGCTTGATTACTAAAAAATAAAGTAAGACATGATACTGTTGTTACATTAGAGCATTTGGGTTATTTTCTGGAATTGGCTTTGATTAGTGGTGAAATGAAAGGTTTAAATTAGAGCATAATGATGCTAATATGATATAAGCGAGATACAAATTTCCTAGAAGTAATTTAGCTAGCTCATAGGAATCATACTTACTATCCTACTGAATGCACTTAAGAGATGCCTAGGAAATTAAAGTGTAGCAAATGAAGTGCAAAAGAAACATTAAAGGCATTATTCTTCGGAGCTCTCCCTGGAGTGGTGTTTTATAGAGGCTGCATCATGTAGTTCTGTCAAGTCATGTTAAGATCCAGAAGGTAAATAGCTGCCTTGATTTTGAAGCATATGAACTTTATGTAAGCCTGTGGCTTTCTCTGATAACTTTAATGTCACAAAACCACCAGGCAAAGTTTGACCATCCCAAACAGATGCGATGCGCTTCAGTCCCACTGTTGCCCTGTGTGTGGGTACTGGTGGTTGTAGCAACTAAGGAAAGTTATGTTTCTCAGCACTGAGATGGATCCAGGCTGGAGGAGGAGAGATTTAGATTAGACATTATGAAGAAGTTCTTTGCCATAAATGTGTTGAGACAATGGTAGAGGTTTCCCATATTGGTGGTAGAAGCCCCATGCCTGGAGGTTTTTAAGGCCAGTCTGGATGTGACTCTGAACAGCCTGATCTAGTGGAACATGTCCATGGCAAGGGGGTTGAAACTAGATGATCCTTGAGGTCCCTTCTAACCTGGGACCTTCTAACCTGGACAATTCCATGGTTCTATGAGATGGGCAAAATACCATTTTACTGCTCAGAGACATAATTTACACTGGTAAGAGGCTTCCTCATCCTAGCACAGTGCTCCACTCCTGCACACTTCATGTGGGGTTCAGAGGTTCCCAGCAGAGCTGGGGTGGGACCTCTGAGTTTGTCATTTGCTTGGTGAGTGATGTCCTCGTCGTAGGGTATTTGTTCTAACACGAGAGATGCCCGAGGCAGCAATGTTTATCTGATGCATATGAGGGCTTCACTGGGGGAAAGTGCAAGATTTCTGTGAAAAAAGCTGTGAGGTTTCATCTGACTTGAAAATCTGCTGACAGCCTGCTGTGTGTTTTGCCTGCCCTCTATCAGGCACAAGGCATTATTAAAACCATTCTAGCATGTGGAAAGCAGGAGTGGGGAGAAAAGCAGCCTTAACCTGTGAATCCAGTATGAGCTGTGTTGCTAGCAGAGTACAGCACGATGCCATAAAAAGGGATGGTTACTGAAACTGTCACCAACAAGGCAGACTACACAGATCCTTTCCATGGAAACCACTTCATCTGCCTAGTGCAGGGTTTTAATAGTGACACAACTGACTCAAACCCTGATGGAGCTGTGTGGGCAGACATTTTGGTCGGTGTCCCCCTTTTAGAGTGCCTTCAGCTTTGCAGCCATGAAAGTGTGATAGCTGGGCTGGACGCCTGGGTGGAGGGGAGGAGACTTCTCTCCATTCACCAGATTCATTAATTGTATAAAGTATACCAACACTTCGTCCTCCTGTGGCCAGTGAGTTTGACAAATTTCTTGTCCTGAAATGAGCTTCATCTGCCTGGTTCTGTGAAGAGTCAAACAGAGCTAATTGTGGCATAGACAGTGAGTCCCGTTGCAGCTAACTAGGGCTAGAAAAAGTGCCATTTCATTGTGTCATTCTTTTTAATGAGAAGTAAAATAAGAGCTGATGCAGGAGATCCTGGGCATGAGAAAGATTTATTATGTAGAAAAACTTCTCCGCTTTTCCCCCAATCTATTATGTGAAAAATGAGTCATATTTTTGACAGTGGCAGATAAGAAAAGTTGTGGCTGAGGGGACTGCAAGTACAAAAGGGAGGCAGATGGACGGGTGTTAGAACATGCTGAACAAACAGCTTACTTCATTTTGTTTATTCTCTTCTAAAGCTCTCAGTCACTGGGTTTTGAGAATGTTACATAAAACTAAAGCCATTGTGCCAATTCTTCTCTGGTGGCTTGCATCGGATTTCAAAAGAATTACAGCTTTGGTCTTGTAGCAACAACAACAATGTGGAAGAAACATCTCCGCCAAACAAAACTGAATTAAATCATGCATTTCCCTATTTCTTTTTTTTTTTCCTCCCTGCAGCAAAAGACCAGCTAGCCTCTGCCCAGCTTGTCCTCACTGCAGTGAGGACTCAAAAAGCAAAACATGAAGCAATTTAATTGTGACAGAGTGAGCTGTCCCCTGGTTTTGCTGTAAAACCCCATGAAGGCTTGACTGACATTCACCTGTTTGTGTATCCATCCCATGTCAGGCTGATGAGACTTTTCAGGCTGGACCTAAGCACACGTTGTGATGGTGAACAAGGTTTTCAGGTAACAATCAGCCATTAGCATGGGTGCTGAGGTGTCCCTGGACCTGCTATTTAGGCATATATATAGTGACAGGACACCCTGGGCTTCTCCTGTGTTTTGCAAGGAAACCCAGAATACATCCTTATATGTCTAAGGCAGAGGGTCAAAAACTGTACTAAACAGCACAGCGTAGTATCTTCCCAGTGTGCAGGAGTGGGGTGATGGGCTCCCCTTAGCTCTGATTCTCATCCTGTCAGAGTGGAGTAACCCACTGCTGCAGAACTTCCCTCTCTCTCCTTGTTACTGTCATGCCCAACTCTGCTCAGACAGTCTTGTTTTCAGTGAATGACGGTGACAAGGATTTCACTAAGTCATGTCACAGGAGCAGGTAGTCTGTGATAAAGATGAGTTTTAATTCTCATTTTCACCTAGAGGGACACTGGTTGCAAACTAAAATGGCAAAATACACAGTCAAGCAATTTTCAAGGATGGGAATTTTAATTTATAAATGGATGTTTTCTTACAGTATATTTATGACACATTGTAGACAGCTGTTTTCCTAAAGTTGTAAGTAAAAACCTGAGACTTAAAGTCATGCTCTTATCTTCCTCAAAGTCACATATATAAAATATACAGTATTTTAAAATACAGTTTTAAAAGCGTGAAACATTACACAATATCATAAACCATTTCCCAAAGCAAACTGGATAGGAAATGCAGCCACTGAGGTCTAACCCCACCAGAATTTTATCTGAAGAAACAATGTTAAAATCCCGACCAAGGACAAGAACTTACACTTAATTTTTGTGTCAGCTGCAGCCAATGTCTGAAGGCAAAACCTCGCACGTGATCCAGGGAGATGGACATCCAGGAGATGAAAGTCATTACCCCTAGATGAAAGGGTGAGGGGACTTAGGTCCCATACTTCTTCCCATGGCTCCCCAAATTCTGGTCAGCACGTTTAAGCCTCAACACTTGAGTTCACAGGATCACATGATCACAGGATGTTAGGGATTGGAAGAGACGTCCATTGATCATTGAGTCCAATCTCTCTGCCAGAGCAGGACCACAGAATCTAACACACGTCACACAGGAACACATCCAGATGGGTCTTGAAAGTCTCCAGAGACTCCACAACCTCTCTGGGGAGCCTGTTCCAGTGCTCTGTGACCCTTACAGTCAAGAAGTTCTTCCAGATGTTGAGGCAGAACTTCCTTTGCTGAAGTTTACATCCACCTGCCCCTTGTCCTATCACAGGGCACCACTGAGTTTGTCTCCTCCCTCTTGACTCCCAGCCCTCATATGTTTATAAACATTGATTAGATCTCCTCTAAATATTCTTTTCACCAGACCAAAAAGCCTCAAGTCCCTCAGCCTCTCCTCATAGCACACATGCTTCAGCCCTTAATCATCTTCGTAGCCACTGTTTTATCTGGCATTGATATGTACACCTGCATTTACATAATGCACACACAAATGAGTACTCTGCAAATGCTTCCACCTGAATGCGCCTCTGTGAGTGTGTGCATATAGATACATCCATGCAGCTGCAATTGTATCTGTTGCATACAGACACACAATCCCCTTACAAACAGAGAGGGCAAGAAATGACACTGGAAGTGTTTGGGTAAGAAAACAAAGGTAAAACAAGATAATGGCATGAAAAATGATGGGGAATGAGACTGCAGCAAGGCATGTTCTCTGTGGGGTTTTTTTGTTTGTTTGTTTGGGGTTTTTTTTTGTTAAGTGTTAGCAATTATTACATTGATGTGAAAGTGGATTTGGTGGTAGTTGGAATTTATGTGAAGGACTTGCAGGTTACATCCGGTATCAGTGGCATTTAGTCACAGGATGTGACATGCAGAACACCTATATCTGTCGTTCTGATTTTAGAAAGTTGTTGCTTTTTATCCAGCTATTGGATCAGGGATGTTGTAAAGGACTCAGCAAAAAAGATGAGAAATGAAGTTTCTTTTGCTATGAGTTTCCATAGTTGCATAAAGGGAGAGTTCAACAGAATAACACAGGTTTCACAGATTATTTAATGTGGGGCAAACACAGGCTGAAACAAAGACCTGTGTGCTGGTTTGAACTAATTGGAGGATTTGAATGAGAAATTAGACTGAGAAATTAGACTGATTAGGCTGAGAAAGGAAAACACTGATAATGCTACTTTGCTCAGGTTTACTGAGAAAGAAAAAAAAATGTTTTAAGAATTGTAACCCAAATATAGATAGGACAGACCACTTTGAGCTGTGGCTGCTTTTGCATAGCTCTTTCTCCCTGCCTTTCGTAGCTGGATCTGAGTAATTTCACTAACTCCTTTCCTGCTGCTAATCCCCCTGGCCAATGTACCTTTGCCTATCTGCTGCATAAGACAGATGGTGAGATAAGACTGGAGAGGGGGAAAGGTGGTAGAGGTGGTTAAAACCCCCTCTTAGGGACTTTGATCTCTGGGAGGGGTGTGGTGTTTCTGTATTACCTTTTTACTGTATATTTCTGTAAATATCTGTTATATATCGTAAATATCTGCTTGTATATTGTGCAAAGCTGTAAATATAAAGCTTCATTTATTAACTTCCAGCCGACTGAGTCATAGCCTGGGTTATTTCAAAGTGGGGGGGAGGGGGCGGGGAACTGCTGAACCACCACAGCTGCATACATCTGCCAACATACACAAGGGCAAGTCTTTAGGAAACCGAATCTTATGCTAAAGATAACTATATTTGTTTCCAAATCCTTCAAATTCAGCACTTTCATTATCCCATCCATTTGCAATCCTCTAATGTCCAATGCACAAATCAGAAATAATAAAGATTGCAGTTGAAGATTGGGGAATTATTCAATATGCATAAAGCAAGGAGGAAATCAGCATCATGGTGCTTAGTAGGCAGAGAGCTGGTGGTAGTAGTAGTAAAGATAGAGGTTTTGAAATGCACACTGCACAGAGAAGATAGAATATACCATGCACACTGACAATTTTGTACATGCCCCATATGGAATGCTTTTACCTAATTGAAAACAAAAACAAAACAACAAAAAGAGTTCTTTTCTTTTTCCAGTCACGGCTTCTGAAGCTGTCTTGTTTACATTTTAATCTGAAAAGGCACTATTTGTTCCACCTACCTCAACAGGCTTTGTATGAAAGCCTTAGAAGGTGTTTGGTGTTTTGTCCTGCTTTCATGCAGTCTTATCGGAGTCAAGGATGAGATCTATTATTCTCCAGGAAAAACATCAATGCTCCCAGCTGCCATCAGCTCCATGGCTTTTGGAGGCAATCAATTCTTCCCAACCTTTGGAGGAAAAAAATATTTCCAATTTTACTACTTCATACTTAGAAAGGACTTTTTTAAAAAAAGAAAAGACAACTCTTTCCATTTCAGCTATATATCAATGTTCTTCTCCCCTCATCAGGATATTAATGAGGAACAGAAAACAATTAAGAAAGGACCACAAGCAATTAAAAGAGATGTCATTGCTAGCATTGCATAAGAAGTAGCTTGAAAAGCTTTTGTGCTTTTCCTTTCTGATCCTGCTTTTTGCCTGTTCTTCATGCAGCAGTCACCTTCATCTTCCCATCTATCCAACCTTATGGCTGACAGCAGATGAGCTACTAGCGTTGGATGCTCTTTTCTTCTCGATTTCACGGAAAATGAATCTAGGCTTTGTAATTGTAGTCTCTGGAAATAGATATGTGTTAGTAGGTTAAGCTGCCATGTTGAAGACAGACAGTGCTAAAATCTTCAGTGGAGGTAATCGCTTCTGTTTGTTTGACAGGTCCATTTTTACCCAAAATCTCTTGGCTTGAAAAAGTGAAACTTTGCCACTGGAAGTTTGTGTCTGCAGACATCAAATATTGAGTGACGGGAAAAATATGCAGATTCCTTCATCTGGCTTGCCTGGGGCACTCAGCTCCCTGATGCTGTGAACTCCACGTATCACAGGCACAGCCTCTGTGGGCATGGGACTGCCGAGCTACCTGAGCTGGTGTGCAAATACAACCACGCCCCATGGGCTGACAAGTTTGCATTAGTCTGTTAGGCTGTGCATGTGCATCAGGATCCAGGTGGGGGTCAGGCAGCTCTTGATCTTCTCTACTGAGGTGTGAAGTGGATAACAACCTGCCCAGTGAGACTTCAGGGACAGAGGGAACACCAGACAACAGACCATCCTCAGATAGCAGCTCACCTGACTTTAGGGTGACACAGTATTGCTGTGGGGCAAGGCCTTGCTCTATAACAGCATGATGTCTGAGAAGTCCAAGGAAATGCGGGAAGTGTGGGAGGCAGGCTCCTTGAGTTGCACTGCCACCAAATAGTGGGACAGCCTATGAGGATATTTGTAGTAGCCTATAGGAGGTACTGAACAAGGGAAGAAGAATCTAAATTTTTGCTCCTAACTGGCCTGGAGGTCTTATTCCAGGTTGAAAATTTGGCTTCATGCTTTTGGAGCCTGCAACTGTGGCTTTGCTTGCTGCCATGGCCTTGGAGCCTCCTTTGTGAGCAGTACCTCTGCTCAGGGCTGGAGAGAAGGTGGGCTTGTGAAGAAGGTGAAGAAAAAGGATGAATCATGCTCTCTCTCTCTTTTTTCTTTTTTTTTTTTTTTTTTTTTTTTTTTTTTCTTTCCTGTCTTGAAATTGGGCTGTTGTGAAGCCAGAATCGTAAAAGGGAACAGAAACAGACACAGGATGAAGAGTAGCTACAGCCCAGAGGGCTGATTTGCACTCTGCCGTGTCCTTGATTGTCTACGTATTTTATTAAAAAATAATTTAGGCTCTTAACTGCTGAATACATGGTATGTACACAGCATCTTGCAATGAGAGTCATTGATTCTTGATAATACTCTGAGATACCTTCTCCAGAATTACCGAAGTTTTTATTAGTAAGAAATGTAATAAATTCCCCTCGGAAGCTGAGTCATCCAGTGATTATTTCTAAAAAATCCCAAGCAATCACTCCAGATCCAGCCCATCAGGTGCAGGGTGAATTGGCAGCCAGCCTCATTTATTTGAAGCCAGACTAAAAGCAAAATACAGAATTACTTTATAAGAGGGAGGAAACAGTACTCTCCAGAAAGCAGGACATTTAAGAAGGTGAATGTGGGAGCTTATCCAAATGACAAAGATAGCTGTGTCATATGGTGAAAGGGATGTTCTCTTTGATGTTCTCAAAACACATTCAGGAAAATAAAATGTGATCAATGTCTAACTTTTCTTCATGCTTTGGTCTCTGACCTTGTGTACCTCAGAACAACCTGCCTATCAGTCCTACAGTGTTTATCGCCACGTGCCATGTGATGGAGATGCCATCAGACTGCTACTGCAGTGCCTAAATTAGTCTCTGTCAGTTGCAGATAAAGATGCAGTCTTAGTTACTATGGTGTGTCCCAAGCCAATACCAAGTCCGTGGCTGTTCTCTAGCTGTGGACTTGCTGGCTGATGTGGTCGCACCCTGTCCTGCTTCCTGCTGCATATTGTAGAATCATATAATGCTATGTGTTAGAAGAAACCTCCACAGATCAAGTCCAATCCCCTCTGCAAAGCAGAATCACTTAGGGTAGACCACACAGGAAAGTGTCCTCATAGGTTTCAAAGATTTCTAGAGACGGGGACTCCACAAACTCTCTGGGCAGCCTCTTCCAAGGCTCTGTCACACTCACAGTAAAGAAGTTTTTTCTCATCTTGAGATAGAATTTCCTGTAATTGAATCATAGAATCACAGAATCAGTCAGAGTTGGAAGGGACCACAAGGATCACCTAGTTCCAGCACCTCTGCCATGAGCAGAGACACCCTACCCTAGATCAGGCTGGACAGAGCCTCATCCAGCCCAGCCTTAAACTTCTCTCCAGGGATGTGGCCCCAACCACCTCCCTGGGCAACTCATTCCAGGGTCTCACCACTCTCACGGTGAAGAACTTCCTCCTCACGTCCAATCTGAATCTCCCCACCTCCAGCTTTGCTCCATTCCCTCTAGTCCTGGCACTACCTGATAGCCCAAAAAGTCCCTCCCCAGCTTTTCTGTAGGCCCCCTTCAGATCCTGGAAGGCCACAAGAAGGTCACCTGGGAGCCTCCTCTTCTCCAGACTGAACAGCCTCAACTCTTTCAGTCTGTCCTCATAGCAGAGGTGCTCCAGCCCTCTGATCATCCTTGTGGCCCTTTGCTGGACACGCTCCAGCATGTCCACATCCCTCTTGTCCCAGGGGCTCCAGAACTGGATGCAGTACTCCAGGTGGGGTCTCACCAGAGCGGAACAGAGGGGGAGAATCACCTCCCTCGACCTGCTGGCCACACTTCTCCTGATGCAGCCCAGGCTCTGGTTGGCTTTCTGGGCTGCAAGTGCACACTGCTGGCTCATGTTGAGCTGTCCACCAGCAGCCCCAAGTCCCTCTCCTCAGGGCAGCTCTCCAGCCAGTCACTGCCCAGCCTATATTTGTGCTTGGGATTGGCTCGACCCAGATGCAGGACCTTGCACTTGGGTCTTGTTGAACCTCATGGGATTCAACATTGAGTTTATGTCTGTTGTCCCCTGTCCTGCCAGTGGGTATCAGTGAAAAGAGTCTGTTTCCATCCTCCTGAAAACTGCCTGGCAGATATTTGTAGACACTGATAAAGTCTCCTCTCAGTCTTCTCTTCTCCAGATTAAGCAGCCCCAGATGTCTCAGTCTTTTCTCATAAGAAAGATGCTCTGGTCTGTTAATCATCCTTGTAACCCTCTGTTGAGCTCTCTCCAGTACTTTCCTGGTCCTCTTGAACTGGGAAACCATGAGCAGTACACAATATTCAAGATATGGTCTAACTAGGACTGACTAAAGGGGTAGGAGAACCTCCTCTGACCTGCTCAGCACAGTCTTCTTAATGCACCCAATTATACTATTGGCCTTTTTCTCCACCAGGGCACATTGCTGTCCTATGGATAACTTATTATTAACCAGGAGGAGCTGGAGCTCTCTGTGGAGCTACTCTCCAGCAGGTCAAACTCTAACCTGTATTAGTGAATAGTGTTATTCCTCCCTAGATGCAGGAATCTACACTTATCCTTGTTGAATTTCGTTAGGTTTGGTTTATGCTCAGATGTTCTCTCTGTCCAGGTCTTGCTGAGTAGCAGTGTGGTGGTTTGGGAGTTTCTCCCCCACTTTGAGATTCACCAGACTAACTCAGCCAGCTGGAAGTTAAGAATGAGGCTATATTTTACAGCATAGCACAAATTTACAAGCATACGTACACAATATTTACAGATATTTATAATTATATACAAGTTAGAAGTAATACAGAAATTCAAAATCCCTCCTGAACAGCCAGACTGCCCAGAAGGGCTCCAGACCAACTCCCTCCTTCTTCTCACCCTCCCTTATCTCAGGAGGCTTACATGCAGGGGAGAGATGCAAAAAAAAAAACCTGACAAGAAGTTAGAAGGAGAATGATTACATCGAGTTATACAGATTCAAGCAGAGACAGTTAACACAGCGAGCAGCAGCCAGAGACTGGGAAACTTTGTTATTGTTCCTTCTCTCTAAGCAAAACCAGTGGGTGATATAGGCATTGCTATTATTTTTCTTTTCATAGCCAATGATCTAATTTCTCTCATTAAAATATTCCAATTAGCCTCAAACCAGCACACGCAGAAAAAAAACCTTCCAGTGTGTCAGCCACTCCTCCCAGCTCTGTATCATCTGCAAATTTGCTGAGGGTACACTCTGTCTCTTCATCTATGTTGTTGATGAATAAGTTGAACAAGCCTGGACCCTTGCTCCCTTCCAAAGGAGCCTGTCAAACTGCTCGCAAGGTCACTTCTACCTTGCTGCAGTCCACATAGGCTGGGAGAACAGAGACTTCCTTTATTCAAGTGTCTCTAGTACTGACTGAATAGGATTAGGGAGCACATGAGACACTCTGCAGGCAGACCTTGTCAGATAGGTGAACAGATAGGACAACTACTGTTGTCCTAACACCACAGCTAGAAAAGGGCACCTCTCCATAGGTTTAGGTGCCATGAGAGTTGACTGAGTTTGACAACAGTGATCTCAGGAGGGTCTTAATTCACTGTCACACTGCACCTTGAAGATTTGCTTGGCAATGATCTCTCTAAGACAGCTTTTTAAGCTTTCTTTGCTCTGTCAATGCAGACAAATATAGACAAATGCTCAAAAACTCCACTCATCAATTTCATGCTCACCCTGAAGACAGAAGATGTTAGACCAGTTCCTAGCTAAGCTGGTGTTCTATGTTGTTTTTCTGCTCTATGCTAAAAAAATCACCCACAGAGCTGTTTGCAAACTGCATGCAGCTCCTCCGTGGGTATAGAGATTTGTGAGTTTTGATGACATGAGTTGTTGCAACCACTGCATATTTCTACCATGAACCTGCACAGGGAGCATGCCCAGAGGACTACTTTGTCCTTTTTCAAATCCACAGTGAAGAGTGATAAATAAGAATCAGGAACAAGTGGACAATGAAGAAAAGATTACAATAATTATCCAAAGCATTCTGAAGTGTAGACAGATACTAATGTGGGTGGTGAGAAAGTTTTCTTTTTTTTGGAGAGTCTCCATCCTCTGAGCTGTTGTAAGCAGCTGTGTGTGTATCTCCTAACCTGCTGCCAAGACAATATTCAACACAGCAGCCAGAAAGCACTTGAATGTGTCAGTCCAACTGCATGTGTTGACAGAATGGACAAGGATTACTCCTTGTCCAGTATAACCAAGCTGTTATACTATACTATGTACACATACCTATTTCACAACTGTGGTGGGCTTGGAGCACTCATCTGTGCACTCAGTGTTGCTCTACTGAGAAGTGGTAGGACGTTAAGGGGGAGGAAGGCATTCATCACATTTTCTCTCTCATGGTCAGACAGAGTTGTGTATCCTGTTCCCACTAAAATTCAAGGAAAATTAGCTCCTCATGTCTGTCAATTTAGCCTTGAACTATGAGCTGAATAAAGCTACTCACCAGTTCCTAGCAGCTTGTTTACTAGCTTTGTTATTTTTTTATTTGTGCATAAAAAGCCTGGGAAATGACCCTGCCAGGCATCCTCTCCATAATTCCAAGAACTGCATTTCTAATAATCCATGCAAAGCTTCTGCAAGGATCTCCTCTAATATGTTAAGCAGCACTGATTATTGAAAGCCCATATATTGAAGTGTGGGCACAGATACAGGAACCCAGAATGCTCCCCAACACGCCACAGAGCCTTTTTCATTGGGTGAAAATTACGAAAGATTGCCATGTGATTGCTAGCACCAGGAGGTGAGTTGAGAATGTTTCTCTTTTGAGAAGATAGAAGGATTTTTCAGTCAGGATTTACTTCCCTTTCCTACTGCTCATTGCTTTTCTGTGGCTTCTGTGTCAACAGCACTTGTGGTTTGCATGAAGTTTATGTACTTTTCCTCGGCACTAACCAAGCTGAAAGCTGTGAGCAACAGCAAGCAGAAGGAGGACATACTGAACACACCAGAAGGCACACAAGTTAAGGTAGGGCAAGATTTGTCTGCTTTTTCTGATGTAGATAAAAATGGTTGCAGTAATTAAAAGACAACTTACTTATGTTTCTTACTATCCATAGTAAGCTTTCTATGTGCCAGAAGTTGTGATTTTTTTTTTTTTACCAAGTCAGTCTTGGAATATTTTTTTTAGCCAGAAAAAAAAGGGTGTATTCATGTAACTCAGAGTATTTGCCAGGTGGAAGATAATAATCGAGTTGTGTATCCGGTTGAGTCTCATTTTTTTAGCTAGGTGAAGAATGAGTATATGGTTTGTGGCAAACTTTTACAATAGAGGTTGTTAAATTTCAGACTCTGGAGTTTTTGGGTTTTATTACTGCGCATATAGAAAGCTTATTAAAATATTTTGATTAATTTAGTGTTAATTCTAAAAAAACTATACTTTGTTACACTTACTCTTGGTAATGCTGAACCTGAAACACAAATTGAATTTTAGAAAGGAAGCCAATGGGAACCTAAGGAAACCAATGAGGACTTCTGCTTTCCTCAGAAGTGCAATGGCAAATACCAGTGATGTATACAGCAGCCATATTATAACTTCCTTCCTATTTGGGTAATGAACATGAGAATGTGGTGTATGGAGTCCTCCTCAGGCAAAGGATTATTGTGATAGATGCAGAAAGCATTCCATAAGATATTTGTATTTATCACTTAACATAACAAAGATGGGCAGCCTGATTCCTTTGTTTAACTTTGTGTATGCAGAACGCCTTATCAAAGGTAGGTTCTCTGTAATCCCTCACATTACAGTGAACACAATGTTTCAGAGCAGCAGATCTGAGGTCAGCAGTGTGGAAAGAGGGCATTTTGTGTTCACACCTTTAGCAGCAGCACCCATATCCATGACACCGCTTCAAAAAGAGCACGTCCTTTTGCAGAACCACGGAATAGTTTGAGTTGGAAGGGATCTTAAAGGTCTCCTGGTTTCAAACACCCTGCCAGGGGCAGGGACCAGGTATGACATAGAAATCAACTCCAGTGTGTGCTGAGATGCTGGATGACTTGATTGACAGCTCTCCACTAGAACAGGGATAGTCCAGGGCTGCTGAGTATTGCTACTTTCCCAGTAACTTTTTTTTTTCTTTTTCCCCCCACACAAGTTGGAACCTTGCTGTTAATGTCATTACCAGCACTGGTTTCACCTCACCAGCAGGAATTAGTGGTAACAAGGTGTAGTCAAATGCAATAATTACATTGCCAGGAACTAGGAGAAAATTGTGACTGTAAGAAATGTGCTGGCAGCTCAGATTGATGTCCCCCTAGCCTGGTGTTCAATCTCTGATCATGGCAATAGGAAAAGAGACAACTTGAGAACCCGATCACCTGCCTGATAAGCTCCCAGAATGCATCCCCCTTGCCTGACTGCTGTCCATGGATGCTGGGCAGCACATCCCTGCTCAGTCTTCTGTTTCCCATGTATTGTCCTTGCAATTGTCTCGTCCTATATGACCCTGCTGAGTGACCTGCCTGCACTACCTGCTGGCAGCAAGCTCCCACTGCTGTCCACTCTTCTCTGTACAGAGGAGCACTTTCTTTTTTCTGTATGAAAGCAGACTCCCAGCAACTCTGCCAAGCACCCCAAGTCCCAGTAATGGAGGACTCTATGAATCATAGAATCATAGAATGGTTTAGGTTGAAAAAGACCTCAAAGACCATCCAGTTCCAACTCCCCTGCCACAGGCAGGGACACCTCCCACTAGATCATGTCGATCAAGGCGTCATCCAACCTGGCCTTGAACATCTCCAGGGAGGGAGCAGACACAACCTCCCTGGGCAACCTGTTCCAGTGTCTCACTGTGAAGAACTTCCTCCTAACATCCCATTTAAATCTCCCCTCTGCCAATTTGAACCCATTCCCCCTCGTCCTGTCATTACAAGACCTTGTGAATAGTCCCTCCCCAGCCCTCCTGTAGGCCCCCCTCAGATACTGGAAGGCCACTATAAAGTCTCCTCAAAGCCTTCTCCTCTCCAGGCTGCAGAGCCCCAACTCTTTCAGCCTGTCCTCATAGCAGAGGTGCTTCAGCCCTCTGATCATCCTCGTGGCCCTCCTCTGGACTCGCTCCAATAGTTCCATGTCCTTCTTGTACTGGGGGCTCCAGAACTGCACACAGTACTGTAGGTTGGGTCTGAGGAAAGCAAAGTGGGAGAATCACCTCCCTTGCCCTGCTGGCCACGCTTTGAGAGGTTGTTTAGAAAAAACAATTAAAAATTCAACAACATCTGTGTCAGAAACCTCAATTCCGAAAGAGATAGATATTTTAATAAATATTGAGCCCTGTGTCCATCAGTGGATAAGTTAGCAAGACTCTTGGAGGAAAAGATCACCATTTAGAAAGCAGAAGGTTTATGCAAATAGAGAGAGAAGGAAAGCCTCCTCTGATCACAGTAGATCAATTATGGAGAGGAAATTTAAAACATTTGGAAAAAAAAAGAAAAAACGAAAGACTGAGAAGCACCTGGAGTAAGGTCACCAAACCCACCTGGCTTATCCTTGGAAGCAGGTATTTGTTGCATATGGACATTGTATCTCCTTCTGCTGCAGAATTTTGTCTTTATAAAGGCATGCAAAACCTGCTCTTGCTACCCGCTTTCAGCTTCCTACTCTCACTCAATAATTTCTGATAGCTGTAATCATCATGATGAGGAGTTGGGTAGCACATTCCTAATACCATATTTTTTATTATTAGAGTGTGAGATGTCTGCCCACAAGAACTCTGTAGTGCTTCTCTTTAGCCATAATATTTTTATGCTGTTGGAAACTATGCAGCCCTTCATGCACTGTGCCACTCCTCCACCTCTGCATCCTCCACTATCATTATCGTAAAGCTGGTAGCATGGCAACCCAGGCTCCCAGTGATTATCCTCTCTCTAGCAAGCCTCTGAGGTTCCTCTTGCACCAGGGTTGCTGTCTCATGCCAAGCTTTTCAGTTTTCCTGTCTCATTTTTCGCTTGGAGCACGAGAGCAGAATTACATGTAAGATTAGCTTGTGATCAGTCACTCAAGACAGTGTGTGACAGCTAACTGGATTTGTGGGCAGCCAGATCTGCCCTCCCTAGTTATTGCAGTTGGGCTTTATTTCCCTCCTGGCCTTGTCACTGGTGCATTGGATGTCAGTTCATTGCCCTCACCGGTCTCACCAATTCAGCCCACTTATTTTCTCATGCCCATCATCTCTGCTGTTCCTTCTAAGTAAATGTTCCACTGCAAACCTTTCAGTCTGCAGTGCTAGTAGCCTGGCTCTGCTCTGATGGTGCAGTCTCCTGTTTCTGTATCTCTTGCCTTTATCCCAAAAGATCCCTCAGTTTCTAACTGATCTAAATTTATCCTTGCTTCTGTCTCATCCATACACTGAAAATCTGTGTCTGACCTGAACTCCTGTCTTGCCTCATAGCTGAGCACCGAAAGTCTCACCCTCATGTCTGGTGCCCACAATGCCCACAGCCACCACCAGACCCTCTCATGCACCCCCATGCGGTCTCCACAGACATCTCATGAGGTCTTCTTCCTGAGCACATCTTCCTCCTGCCGTGCTCCTGCTGAGCCACTCTTGCCCTGAGACAGCCAGCCTTGTCCTTCCCTGTCCTCATCCCCATGCCTTACATATGTGCACAACCCTGCCCCAGGGAGGCAGCCACACCTTTGCATGATAGGCAGTTCATGCAATAGTTCCCACTATGCTGCTAGCCTGCTGCCTGCATCCTGGGTTTAAAATCTGATAGCTTTAGGGAACGTCTGTTAGTTTAGTATCTCCTCAAATTAAACAAATCTCCTCTTACGTTTCTTCTATCGGATTTCCCCCTGGTTTGTGCCACCATTGCTTAAGGGTATTAGATTCACTGTAGGCAAGGGATGTCTTTCTGTTATCCTCTTACCTTAAATCACACCCAAACCAAGCTAAGATAAATATTTGTTCTTGATAAATAGCAAAATATTTGCTCTTAATAAATAGATACATGTGATTTATAACAGAAGTTAAATGTTTATGTGTGAAGTCCATACTAATCAAACTGTAAATGGTTTTAAAAGACTTCACAGAGGTAAAGAGAAATCCCCACCTAAACTCTACATCTAACTTATTAGTACAGCAGTTATTTCAGGAAAGCCTCTTTTTTTCTTGCTTAGCTGGTGTGCTCCCTCTCTCCTATCAGACTGGTTGTCAGAGCCTCAGGACATGTCAGCTGTTTCTACTTGATAGCTTCCAACAGAGAAACCCATGTATAGAAAGGAATCTCCTGCTAGAGAGTCTCCATCAGAGACACCTTGCAGTACCACTTTAAGAGAGTCTCATTTCCTATTGTCCCTGTCTCTCCCCGTTTATTTCTCAGAGAGCTGCTATATTTTACCACCAGTAAAATCTTTGGGGGGACTCTGTAGGTCCAGTTTCTTACCTAAACCCCATTCTATTCATTCTGGACCCAGGAAATAGTCTGGACTCTCTCGCTGAAAACAAAGTTTATTTGCTGTCTTTACATAAACCATTCTTTCTGTTTATCCAGGAGCCATCTCCTCGCCTTAGCTGAATAATGAACAGCTCTTTACTCCAAGGAGGGGTAAAGTTCTCCCCTTCTCCTCTGTTGTTGCTTGAGGTAGTTCTCTGTGAAGTACATCATTCACTGCACCTTCCTTTCTATATCAACCTATGTGTTAAAACACAATTAACAGAAGCATCTCAGTATGATAATTGCATGATTCATTCCTAGCTGTTGACAGAGGGCAGGCACCATGGTGGCTAACAGCTTTCAGATCATTGGTCACCAGCATTTTTCTCTTAGACATGCCATAACAACTTGAAAGTTTTGTCTGGATAGGAGTCCGAGTACTGGATTTCTTGTCAGGCCCATGGGTGCTGAATTTTCTCAATTACATATGTGCATCTAGTTTCCTAAAGGTGTTTAGCTGACAGGAGAAACGAGGAGCACAAAATAGCTTTAAAGGTAGTTGTTAGCTAGATAACTTCATGTGAAGACCTTGAGCAAAATGCCTTATGGAACCATAGAATGGTAAGGGCTGGAGGGGACCTCTGGAGATAATCTAGTCCAACTGCCCTGCCAAAGCAGGATCACCTAGGGCAGGTCACACCAGAACACATCCAGATGGGTCTTAAAAGTCTCTAAGGAAGCAGATTCCACAACCTCACTGGAAGCTTGTTCCAAGGCTCTGTCACCCTTGCGGTAAAGAAATTTTTCCTCATGTTGAGGTGGAACTTCCTGTGTTTCAGTTTGTATCTATTGCCTTTTGTCCTATCACAGGACACCATTGAAAAAAGGCTAGCACTTTGTTCTTGACACCCACACTTCAAACTTTTATAAACATTAATAAGATCCCCTCTCATTTTTCTCTTTTCCAGACTAAATAGCCTCAGGTGTCTCAGCCTTTCCTGATAAGACAGATGTTCCAGTTTCTTAATCACACTCATGGCCTTCTTGGTGTCCCATGGATAACTTTTTGTCCGCCAGGACTCCAATACCCTTCTCCACTTAGCTGCTTTCCAGCAGGTCAATCTCTGTGCTTGCAGTACCCCAGAATGCAGGGACTCAAGGGCTTTCCATTAACTGCATTTTCATTGCCCTAATCTTGTACTTCAGCAGATAGCATCAGACCACAAGCCATCACTTGTGATCATCAGGGCTTTGATTTTCCCCATGCTCCAAGTTCTTCATCCTTGTCTGACTTCTCTAGGTTTCACAGAGAATGCAGCAAAATGTAGGTAAAAGGGCTCTTCACTTTGCAGTACCTGAGGCTGCAATGTTTCCCTGCAAAACAGGGACATCATTTTCAGTCAGGAGACAGGCTGGTCCTTGATCCCACACAGAAAGCTTGTGAGTCGTGACAGCTGTTTTGTACAGGAAACCAAAGCCATTCAAAACTCCTCTGCCTGCAAAAGATTTGTTGTTAGGAAGTATACCTTGTCTCTGCCCTCCACAAGGGAAGAGGATTTGAGATGAGATTTCCTTTAGAAGCATTTGTTTACTGAGTCTGGAGCTTTGCTGAGCCCCAATATCCAGTTTGCCTACTTCCAGCCTTCAGTGCTCCTAAGGTCAATAGATATTCTTACCTTTATTTTCTGGAGGGATAATTTCAGGCACCATAGCAGCAGGTATAACATTGGCGTGAGTGACTGTCCCCCTTCTCTCAGTTGCCACACTCTCATCTGACAATGGAGTGGGCAAGTTCTGCTGTTTGGGAGCTTAGCACTGGGGTTGTGCTTCCCTTGCTCCCTGTTGTAATGGTGCTGGATGAAAGGTGACTTGCAGGGCACATCTGAAGGACATTGAACTGTTGGAGTGGGTCCAGAGGAGAGCCACGAGGATGACCAAAGAGATGAAGCACCTCTCCTATGGAAACAGGCTGTGAAAGTTGGAGCTATTCAGCCTAGAGAAGAGAAGGCTCCAGGAAGACCTTAGAGTGGCCTTTCAATACCTGAAAGGGGCCTATAAGAAAGCTGGGGAGGGGCTTTTTACAAGGGCTTGTAGTGACAGAGGGTCAATGGCTTTAAAGTGAAAGAGAGTAGATTTAGAATGGATATTAGAAAGAAATTCTTTATAGTGAGGTTGGTGAGACACTGGAACTTCATAGGGAAGTTGTGGATGTGCCCTTCCTGGAAGTGTTCAAGGCCAGTCTGGACAAAGCCTTGAGCAACATGGTCTAGTGGAAGGATGTCTCTGCCCACGGCAGGAGGGTTGTAACTAGATGATCCTTAAGGTCCCTTCTAACTCAAGTCATTCTATGATTATTGGGTCAAGCTGGATTTTGAAACATATCTCTGAAGATACCATGGGTTGCTCTTAACATAGCTCAGAGTTTGCAAATTACCTCCCATTTACAGCATACTGGGAATACTACACTGGGTAACGGGAGTCCAGGGCACCCAGATCTAGAAACCACCTCTCTCCCAGGGAGATCTCACCTGTGCAAACAAATTAATTTCAAATTGTGAAGCCAGTGAAGTCCAGAGTAAGAGATATGGTGCAGTCACGTACCATCAACTCATTATCACTCTCACTGGGACAAGTATAAAGCTTCTTTTTCATGCATTTAGAAACGCCATGTTCTGGTTTTTAAGCTAAAATTTTCCACGCTCCATCTCTAGAATAGGTTGGCAAATATGGAAAGAATTGCTTCCACTATTAAACAAGCAACAATACTGAATCCTTCCTTTCAAAATACTACTAGCTACAGGTCAGCTGAAAGAAGAAATAAGGATTTCAGCAAGGAAATGGACTCTGATGAGGAAAAAAATATTTAGAGTGCTTTAGTGATGAGTGGTTTTGATGTGATTGAATTACAGCCTCACAGGAGGAAAAAATACCACTCTTTGTGAACACAGCCCATTTTCTTACAGGCCATTTTCATTAGGGCTGCAAATGTGGACTTCCCTGGCAGTACATGTAGATGCCTGATGCAGAGCTGCTGAGCATGAAAGAGGTTGAGAAAGTGACAAATGAAGCAAGGGCCCCACAAAAAGAGATAGAGAAAACCATCAGAAATGTAAAAAAGAAAGAAGAAACAGGTTTTAAGGAGGAGAGAGTTTAAAAAGGAACCATGCATATGTAGCACAGTAGTTATGAGGTGTTTGAGGTCAAAATGTCCTTAATTTATACATTCTGGTATATATCAGCATGCCTCTGGTACTGCTCAGGAAAGTTCATTGACACACTGCCCACAAGACAGCAGGAAAATTTCACTAGTTCCAAAGACAAATTAAATTCTTTTGGCTTTTCATCTGAATTTGAAGCACAGGCTTACCAGAGTGAACAGTAGTTTCTTTTCTGATCAGGTTTCGATGTTTCTACGGTAGGTAAGTGGAGGACTTAAACACTTTGTTCTGCAAAATGTCTGACTGCAAGTTAGCTTCTTCCGCACAGAGAAGATGACAGAATTGCCTTTAAAACATCCACATAGCACTCAGCTTTAAAAGGCAGCATTTTCATGGGCTGAGATAGCATCCTACTGCTGTTATACTGAAACTGCCTAGAGATGACTTGAGGGTTTATGCCTTAAGATGTGTGTATCCTGGGACATCACAAGTGATTACTCATTAATGAACCTTTATTTTTTATTGGCCTCTGCATCTCAACATTTCTGCACTTGGCAAAATATTCCCCAATAGCTATACTTCCTTCCTAGCCTGTAACCCAGCACTCATACTGCTTCTTTTCATTTTGGCAGAAAGACAGAGAACCTGGCCCTAGACTATGAATATTTCTGAGATGGCACTAGATAACAACTTCACTAACAGCTCCTTCAACTGTGCAATTGACAACTTCAAGCAAGCCGTTTATCCCACCATGTATCTCTTTATCTTCTTCCTGGGTGCTGCTGGAAATGGCTTCTCCATTTACGTTTTCTTCCAGCCTCCACAGAGAAAGACCTCAGTAAACATTTACATGCAGAACTTGGCTGTTTCAGATCTCATGTTTGTGAGTACTTTGCCCTTTCGTGCCACGTATTTCCTGTTGCGATCGCGTTGGATATTTGGTGACATTGTCTGCAGGATCATGACTTACTCCTTGTATGTGAACATGTATTGCAGCATTTATTTTCTTACTGTGCTCAGCGTGGTTCGGTTCGTAGCCATTGTCTACCCATTCAAACACTGGAAAGTAACCAACGTGAAGTATGCCAGGATAACTTGCGCAGCCATATGGATCTTTGTTCTTGGAGCCTCCAGCCCCCTGTTATGCAAGGAAATAGCTGGATACAGTAACCCAGTCAAGTGCTTGGACTTGCACCCCCCCAGCACACACAGACTTATCGTGATGAACAATTTTGTCCTCGTTGTGGGCTTCATTCTGCCATTTTGCACAATTATTGTCTGCTATGTCTTTGCAATCAAAGCATTGCTCAGGTCCAAGGCTCCACAGAACAAAAAGATGATCTGTCACAAGAAGGCACTGTTAACCATCATCATCACTCTGATGCTCTTCCTCATCTGTTTCCTGCCATATCACATACTGCGAACTGTCCACCTGATGCACAGCAGCTGCAGCCAGGCCAACCTGCCCATGCACAAAGCACTGGTAGTCACTCTCTGCCTTGCTGCCATGAACAGCTGCCTCAATCCCATCCTCTATTACTTTGCTGCTGAAAATTTCAAAGCAAAAATCAGAAGTTTGCACTGCAGGTAGCTGAAGAATTGCAATATGGTAGTACAGTGATAGCCAGCTGAAAGACATGCTGATCAGTGCTAGACATCTCTGGAGCAAAAGTGTCCCGAAGAGAGTTCACTGGGGATGGGTAAAATCAAGGCAGGATGACCAGAGTTCAGATGCCTGGGTGTGATCTGTGGTCCTCTTCTATCTAGCAGTGCAGATACATCTCTAGTGTTCAGTCTTTTCAGGACAAGGGATTGAAAGGGATTTACCTTGCTACTAAAGTCTATGTATTGAATTTCATTTAATTTAATTTCATAACACTCAACCAGTGACTCAGTGCTCATCTGACCATCTCAATGTCTCTGTTTGAACCTCTCTGTGCTCCATTTGCCTGTGTACACAGAGGTGCATGCTTCAGATGCTGTGGTACTGAATAGAGTCACAGCATCCTGCCAGTTCCTTTTGCAAACACCTACCAAAGGTTTGCACATAACAGAAATGTAAAGCATCACTGATACTTTCTGCTGAATCTCACAAATAAAGCAGGCAGAGAGACAAATTGGACCCAGCACAGGCTCAGGCTATTCAGAAGGCCTTAAGGTTTCTAAATTTCCCCTTCTGAGGAAGCCACCAAGGTATTTTGCTTAAAATTTTACTGATTGTCAAGGAAAATAACAATTTCAAGCAAATGGCATCATTGTGGATTGCTATGAGTAAGATGACTGCCGGCAGTGAGGGCAGGACGTGGGTGCGTGGAGTACCAGGCTGCAGCCTGAAGCTCTTCATGTGGGTGCTGATTCCTTCAAAGCCGTTGCAGTGCTTGTTTTTATGCTCGGTGTTGCTAGTTGCCATGTAGGGATCCAAAGACAAGCTTGAAAATTTGTTTCAGTTGAAGGAGGTAGCTTAGGAGTCGTTTCCTCTGCACAGGTATACTTGTCTGACATCAAACTGCTGCCAAAAGCATCTGTGCTACCTCACCTCCTCCCTGCTCAACTTAGAGTTGCATGAACTCCCTGACATAGCGTCATAGGACTGTTTGACATCAAACACTTACCAATGCAATGAGGAAGCACTAATCCAGGAACTAAGAAGGAAAAAATGGGTGGCAAAGAAAGAGGAGGAGAAGAGCTGTTTCAGTAAGCAACAGGCAGATACACCTGTGTGTGCGTCGTAAAATCTCATCAAACAGTTGCCTGCATTTTAAATATCTGAGTATTTTCTTAAATACATTTCCTAAAAACATGACTGCTTGCAATTAAATGAAAACAGGCTCCAAATTCAGTTTGACCACATGTAGAAGTTTGCTTTTGTTTTTGTTTTAACAACCTTTTTTTATAAAAAAGACAAGCAGTTTTGTCATATTTTCTGGAAAACTAGCCCGGCCCAGGCTAACAAAACTCACAAAAATGCTGAAAGCCTCCCTACCTGAGACATCCACCTAAAGGAAGGTTTCAGTCAGTGAAACTACTTTCTCAGTGCTCCGGACTTTTTTTGAGAAAGCACTCCATAAACAGAACTCTCTTGCTCCCACATAAAAATAACTGCAGCTAGCTATTTTCAGATCTTCTCTGAAATATGCAGAAAACACATCATTGCTGGCCAGATGGAAAACAACTTGGCAAATCACCAGGAAAGTGATTTTTTTTTTTTTTTCCCTTGGCTATCTAACAGTTATGTGCAGTTGATGAGTCAATCTATTTCAAATACTTTATGCTGCCTTTGATGTAAGCAGAGAATTTTATCCTAAGTCTTCACTGAAGTTCATGCTCTGAATCCTTATTCCAATAACTCAGTTGACATACCTGCGAGCTGACCTAATGATGCCATGCTATGAACTCCTGCAGTGCTTGGCTTTGTGCTGTTGAAGGAAAAGGGAATAGTACTACTGCCTTTGATGGGAATGAGATTCAGATGACAGCCTGGGCAAAGAGATAGCAGACAAATAATTGGAAGGAAAGGGAAAAAAAATCTTTTTGCATGATTTTCCCGTCAGGAGTGGACCTGAGCAGGAATGAGTGACAATTTTTGGAGCCTCTAATGAGATACCAAAAACTCTTAAATACTACAAGAAAATGGGAAAACTTAGCCACAGTCTGGGATTTTTTTTCCTGAATCTGTACAATGCACTCTATTATCAGACAATTTTGCATCTGAAGGATATATGTAGCTCACTTATGAGATCACTTCTCTTTTACTGACCATACTACATCTTTGTTAGCAATTGAATTAGCTGTCAAACCTGTGTTTTAATAAACTAGATTTAGTAGTGGCTGAAGATGGACTTTTTATTGATTGCATAGCTAACAAGGAATCTCCTCAGAGTGCAGGGAGAGAAAGACCAAGAAACAGATATTGAGTTTCTGTAAGTGGACTATCACTGCACAAGAGAGAAATGTCTTTGGAGGTGTGCGGGTGTCCTCCTGCCTTGTTCCCTCCACCAGCAAAATAGTGAGGAACATTGTTCAAAATTTGGACTGCAGGTAAAGGAACAGTTTTTGTAGGTGTTGGGTTTGTGGTGTTTTTTGTTTGTTCGTTCTGGTTTGGTTTTGTTTGTTGGTTTGGTTTTTTGTTGGTTGGTTGTATATTTGTTTGGGGTTGCTTTGGGTGTTTGGGTTTTTTTTGTTTGTTTGTTTTGGTTTTTTAATAATTATTATTTACTTGCAAAAGGATTCAAGACCATCCCTGTTAAGGAATCTCACATGCAGCTCTAAGAACATTTACATAACATGCCATGATCCCATTTACTGCCATTTCTCCTTCTGATATCCTTGCATGTCTTTATTCATGCAGAGTGTGTGGAAGTATCATACTAAAAAAAAAAAAAAGACACCATATTTATTCTGGAAAATAAAGCTCCTGAGCTCCTGACAGCTAAATTACTAGCAATTCCTTTAGGTCCCTCAAGGGCCCATGTATCCCTTAAAAAGTATTTTGGTTTGTTTCCTCAATTTTTCCAGGAGGCAAAATCTAACAATAGCTACACACATAGAAAGTTAAGCCAACAGTAAACTTCTGAGCTTGAAGAGGACAACAGAACAGGAAATTAAGTCTTTAAGTGACTGATCCTCTCAAGCAACAGGGAATGTTCTATCTTCACATGCATGTTTTCCTGTCTTCCAGGGAGCTCCTGGTATTTCTCACTTTTCACGTTTGGTGAGGAAAACACAGACAGCTCCTAACCAAGCCTTTCCAAACAGCAAGAACCGTGCCAGAGCCTTTTATAGAAAACAGCAAAAAGCAAGCAACTTATGAAACCACAAAGAGTCATGGCAACAACTCTGTTTCAGAAATTCATCTGGTTTAAATTAGCACACCAGGAAGGAGCCTAAGAACTCACAGAGGAGTATGCCCATGTTGCTTGGATTGTGTCTCACAGTTTTCATGTTTCATATTTGGTATATTTTGTGGGGGTTTAATTTCTGGCTTGTAAAGGGCATTATCATGGCCATCATATGCTGCTATAATATACTTGCTTTCACAGTGCCACCCTGATTTCTAATTTCTCAGTGCACGTTTATTAGTCTTGGATTTTATGTTTAGCATCCAGTAATTAAAGAAAGCAGAAGAAAATTAAAATACATTGTTGAGGCTTAACCCTGGCCCCTAACTAAGCACTTCACAGCTACTCACTCACTCCTACTCCAGTTGGGTGGGGGCGGAGGGGGGGAGTTGGAAGGGTAAGAGTGAGGAAAAACTTGGGTTTAGATAAAAACAGTTAAATAGATAAAGTAAAATCTGTGTGCACAAGAAAATGCCACTGGTGGACAGCTACTTCCATGCTCCGGATGGCCACACAGTTCCTGATTCAGGCCAGGATGCTGTTGGCCTTCTTGGCCACCTGAGCACACTGCTGGCTCATGTTCCCCTGCCTGTCAGCCAGCCCCCTGGGGTTGTTTTCTGACAGGAAGCTTTCCAGACACTCTTCCTGAAGCCTGTAGCATTGCACGGGGTTGTTGTGGCCCTAGTGCAGAACCCAGCACTTGGCCCTGTTAAACCTCATACAACTGACTTCAGACCGTTGATCCAACTTGCCCAAATACTCTGCAGAGCCTCCCTACCTACCACTACCACCCAGTCTGGTGTCATCTGCAAATTTACCGAGGCTGCACTCAATTCCCTCATCCAGATAGATGTCTAAGACATTAAACAAGACTGACACCAAAACTAAGTCCTAGGGAACACCACTTGTGACCAGCTGCCAACTGGATCTAACTCTATTCACCACAAATATTTTGGCTCAGCCATTCAAGCCAGGTTTTTTTATCTAGTGAAGCATCACACACACACACACACACACACACACAGAGAATGCATCAAGTTGGAAGGCATCCTCAAAGGCTGTCTTGTGCCCACTTGTAGTGAGCAGTTACCAGTTACATTTCCAACTAGATCAGGCTGCCCAGGGCCACATCAAGCCTGATCTTGAATGTCTCCAGGGCCTCAACCATGCTCCTAGGCAGCATATTTCAGTGTTTTACCACTCTCATGGTACAGAACTTCTTCTTTATGTCCAGCCTCGATGTACCCTGCCCCAGTTTAAAGCTCCTGCCCCTCATCCTATCTCTACAAGCCTTTCTAACACTCCCTCTCCAGCCTTCCTGTAGGTCTCCTTCACATACTGAAATGCTACTGTAAGGCCTAACTGGAGCCTTCTCTTCTCCAGACTGAACAGACCCAATTTTCTCAACCTGTCCTCACAGAAGAGGTGCTTCAGTCCTCTGATTATCTTCATGGCACTCCTCTGGACTCTCTCCAGCAGGTCAACATCCATCTCGTGTTAGAGGCCCCAGAACTGGATGCAGTAGAGAGGCAGAATCATGTCCCTTGACCTGCTGGCCACCCTTGCTTTGACAAAGCCCAGAATGTGTTTGGCCTTGGGGGCTGCAAGTGTGCACTGTAGTCTCATGTCCAGCTTCTTGTCCAGCAGTATGATCAAGTCCTTTTCTGTGGGGCTGCTCTCAATCTCATCATCCTTCAGCCTGTATTGATATTAAGGATTGCCCTGACCCATCAACTGCCACCACTTGCTTTGGTATTATCTGCAGACTTGCTGAGGGTGCACTCAACCTCGCTGTATATACCATTGATAAAGATATTAAACAGTGCTGGTCCCAACATGGATCCCTGAGGGACGCCACTGATCACTCATTTTCATCTGGACATTGGGCTTTTGACCACTCCCCTTTGGATACCACCATCCAATCAATTACCACTGCAGTCCACACATCAAATCCCTATCTTACCAGTTTAGAGGCAAGGATGTTGCTGGGGACTGTGTCAAAGCCTTTACCGAAATTCAGAGATGACAACCATCATAGAATCATAGAATCATAGAATGGTCTAGGTTGGAAGAGACCTCAAAGATCATCCAGTTCCAACCCCCTGCCACAGGCACGGACACCTCCCACTAGATCAGGACGCTCAAGACCTCATCCAGCCTGGCCTTGAACACATCCAGGGAGGGAGCAGACACAACCTCCCTGGGCAACCTGTTCCAGTGCCTCACCACCCTCACTGTGAAGAATTTCTTCCTAACATCCTGTTCAAATCTCCCCTCTGCCAATTTGAACCCATTCCCCCTCGTCCTGTCATTACAAGACCTTGTGAACAGTCCCTCCCCAGCCCTCCTGTAGGCCCCCCTCAGATACTGGCAGGCTGCTATAAGGTCTCCCCGAAGCCTTCTCTTCTCCAGGCTGAAAAGCCCCAACTCTCTCAGCCTGTCCTCGTAGCAGAGGTGCTCCAGCCCTCTGATCATCTTTGTGGCCCTCCTCTGGACTCTCTCCAACAGTTCCATGTCCTTCTTGTGCTGGGGGGCCATTGGGCTTCCCTTGTCCACGAATGTAGTGACTCCATTGTAGAGAGCCACCAGGTTGGCAAGGAAGGGTGAATCTATGCGGGCTGTCTTGAGTCACCTTCCTCCTCCATGTGCTCTAGCACACCTTCTAGCTGGATCTGTTCCATCATCTTCCCAGGCTCAGAGGTGAGGCTGACAGGTCAGTAATATCCTGGCACAGGATCTCACATCTCCTAGCCACCAGAGACTTCACCTGACTTCCAGGACTTTTCAAATACCACGGAAAGTGGTTTTGAGACCACACCAGCCAATTCCTTCAGTACTCTGTGATGCACCAAGTCTCATCAGCTTATGTATGTTCAGGTTCCTCAGGTGGTCCTGAACCTAATTATGCTTTACAGTGAGAGGGATATACCAGCTTGATCCTCACCTAGAGCTCTATCAACTCAGGTGGGGTATAGAATGAGCAAACACTGAGCTCTGTATATGCCTTGGCCTTTCTGACCTCACCCCTACACAACCAGGTAGTGTTCCTATATCACTCTCAGGTTACCTGTCCCTGCTTCCACTTTATGTGCAATTCCCTCTTGCTCTTCATTTCAAGAGCAGGTCTATATTCAGCCATTCAGGTCTCTTCCCTTCCATGCCTGATTTCTTACACCTGGGGACTGATCTTGCTCTCTAAGGAAAGTGTCCTTAAAGATCATAGAATCATAGAATCAGCCAGGTTGGAAGAGACCTCCAAGATCATCCAGTCCAACCTATTACCCAGCCTTATCCAATCAACTAGACCATGGCACTAAGTGCCCCATCCAGTATGTTCTGCTTCTCTGTCCCTGAGTATTGTTTCCCAGGGGGGTCCTGCTGACTAACTGGCTGAAGAGCTGGAATTTTGCTTTCCTAAAATTTAAACTCCTGACTATACTCCTTGTTTGTCCCATATCCTTTAGGACTGCAACCTCCACCAGTGCATGATCACTTCAGCCCAGGCTGCCTGCAGTCTTAACATTGTTTGCATTTAGAATCATAGAATCAGTCAGGGTTGGAAGGTACCACAAGGATCATCTAGTTCCAACGCCCCTGCCATGGGCAGGGACACCCTACCCTAGATCAGGCTGCACACAGCCTCATCCAGACTGGCCTTAATCTTCTCTCCAGGGATGTGGCCCCAACCACCTCCCTGGGCAACTCATTCCAGGGTCTCACCACTCTCACGGTGAAGAACTTCCTCCTCACGTCCAATCTGAATCTCCCCACCTCCAGCTTTGATCCGTTCCCTCTAGTCCTGGCACTACCTGATAGCCCAAAAAGTCCCTCCCCAGCTTTTCTGTAGGCCCCCTTCAGATCCTGGAAGGCCACAAGAAGGTCACCTGGGAGCCTCCTCTTCTCCAGACTGAACAGCCTCAACTCTTTCAGTCTGTCCTCATAGCAGAGGTGCTCCAGACCTCTGATCATCCTTGTGGCCCTTTGCTGGACACGCTCCAGCATGTCCACATCCCTCTTGTCCCAGGGGCTCCAGAACTGGATGCAGTACTCCAGGTGGGGTCTCACCAGAGCGGAACAGAGGGGGAGAATCACCTCCCTCGACCTTCTGGCCACACTTCTCCTGATGCAGCCCAGGCTCTGGTTGGCTTTCTGGGCTGCAAGTGCACACTGCTGGCTAATGTTGAGCTGTCCACCAGCAGCCCCAAGTCCCTCTCCTCAGGGCAGCTCTCCAGCCAGTCACTGCCCAGCCTGTATTTGTGCTTGGGATTGCCTCAACCCAGATGCAGGACCTTGCACTTGGTCTTGTTGAACCTCATGAGGTTGGCTTGTGCCCACCTCTCCAGCCTGTCCAGGTCTCTCCAGCATGTCTGCTGCACCACACAGCTTGGTGTCCTTATCTGCTGTACCATACAGCTTGGTGTCATTTGTGACCAGTATTGCATTTCCTTGTGTAGGGGTTTCTATTACCTGGCTTAAGAAATTATTATTAAGGCACTGCAGGAGTCTTCTTGGTTTCTTACACACTGCAGTGCTACTTTTCCAGCAGATGTCAAGGTGGCTGAAATGCCCCAACAGGCCAGGAGCCTATGAGCACAAAGCTTCCTGTAGCTGGAGCAATAATGCTTCATAGGTGGGCTCCCCTTGATCAGCTGGCCTGTAGCAGACACCAACCACAAGGTTCCCTTTGCTGTGTCTGTCTCTAGGTCTTATCCATAAGCAAGAGAATTTGTATTTCAAGTTTCATCAGGACTCCCCCTTTGGCCTGCGGTGGTAGGCAAAACCTTTGATGCGCTGTCTTTCTGAAGAAGTTGACAGGCTGTCTATGTGTCACACACAGGAAAGCCACGTGGAAAAGTGTTCAGATATCTCTGCTGACAGCTGTGAAATGAAGAACAGATGTTTTTGGCCTGATGTTGGTATAGCAAAGCAGTGTTCCTTGCCCTACGGCGTGCAGACCAGTGAAAATATAGATCCTTCTAAAAGACCACACTATGCGAGAAAAAAAAGCACCAGATCTGCTGCCAGTCAGATTAGATGTGCTACTGGGGGGTTCACACCTCCAAAGGAAAGCAGAAAGCTGTCACAAGGCATCATTTTCAAACGTGGACATGTCACTTCCCCAGACGAAAACGTCTCTGTTCAGTGCATGCACTACTTACGTGTAAACAAGCTGGTGAAGGAAGTGAGGCCAAGCATCAGATGCTGGGAAATTCTGTGCAAGCTCTGCTGAGAGCACTGCACACTGCCTGGGCGAGCACTGTGTTTATGTGGGGAAAGAGAAAGAGATCTAGCAAAACTTCTCTGCTCTTGTCAGACCCCACCTGGAGTACTGTGTGCAGTTCTGGAGCCCCCCAGCACAGGAAGGACATGGAACTGTTGGAGAGAGTCCAGAGGAGGGCCACAAAGATGATCAGAGGGCTGGAGCACCTCTGCTATGAGGACAGGCTGAGAGAGTTGGGGCTTTTCAGCCTGGAGAAGAGAAGGCTTCGGGGAGACCTTATAGCAGCCTACCAGTATCTGAAGGGGGCCTACAGGAGGGCTGGGGAGGGACTGTTCACAAGGTCTTGTAATGACAGGACGAGGGGGAATGGGTTCAAATTGGCAGAGGGGAGATTTGAAAGGGATGTTAGGAGGAAGATCTTCACAGTGAAGGTGGTGAGGCACTGGAACAGGTTGCCCAGGGAGGTTGTGTCTGCTCCCTCCCTGGAAGTGTTCAAGTCCAGGCTGGATGAGGTCTTGAGTGACCTGATCTAGTGGTAGGTGTCCCTGCCTATGGCGGGGGGTTGGAACTGGATGATCTTTGAGGTCTCTTCCAACCTAAACCATTCTATGATTCTATGATTCAAACCCTTCAACATCACACTGAAGAAAGTAAAGGGATTCTGTTGAAATATTAATGACTTTACACCTAAACCTACTTTCCCTCCCATCAGGAGCAATGTTCTCAATTACAGCTAATTTATCATCGCGGAAGGCGTCAGGAGAATTCCGATTTTTTAAAGTAGAACGAAGCGATGAAAATGTAATACCCAAAAATAAAGGTGAAATAAAATTATACTGTAAGACTCATGAGAAATTGAAATTGATTCGAAAGCAATATAATGTTCCTCCAGTAGAAGACAGCATTATATTTTCTTCCTATACACAAATGTGTAAGAAGCAATCACATTTTATTGTTTCAGAAGAGAAGTGCCGTAAGCGGAGGTGGTAACAGAACCCAGTCAGATCGTTCTGCCACTCTGGGGACTTTTGCTCATACACTGTGGGGTTGCCCAGATGCCTCTAGCAAACATGGGAAAATAGAAAGTGAGAGGCGAACTGCACTGGTGCTATGTTTTCAAAATCAAAGCAGGATATTCAGTAATTGTCTAAAACCAAGCATCAACAGAAAAGGATGTTAATAATTACCTTAATTTCTGTGGGAGGATACAGATTAAAAAGTATCTCTGAGTAAGGGGAGAAGTGAGTATGGAAACTACAACTAAAGCTAGACCAAATTCATGTGCATAGATGTCTTGGGGCTCTTCAGCCTGGAGAAGACAAGGCTTCAAGGGGATGGTATAGCAACCTTCCAATATCTGAAAGGGGCCTACTGAAAAGGCTGGGGAGGGACTATTCACAAGGTATTGCAATGACAGGACAAGTGGTAATAGGTTTAAACTGGCAGAGGAGAGATTTAAATGGGATGTTAGGAGGAAGCTCTTTACGGTGAAGGTTGTGAGACACTGGAACAGGTTGCCCAGGGAGGCTGTGGCTGTTCCCTCCCTGGAGGTGCTGAAGGCCAGGTTGGATGAGGCCTTGAGCGACCTGTTCTAGTGGGAGGTGTCCCTGCCTATGGCAGGGGGTTGGAACTGGATGATCTTTGAGGTCCTTTCCAACCTAGACCATTCTATGATTCTATGATCTGTGTCTTGATGTGGCCAGATGCTTTCCTGGTTGAAGCAATATCAATTAAAATCAGTCAGATTATTTAGACCTCAACATTTCTGTACTATACAAAGATGTACAATAAACCTGCATGGGATGGGTGTGGAGATAAACTCTGAAAGTTGAGATAAGATTGTGTGACTTTAAAGAGTCAGGATTTTCACCTCATAAACCAGACTAGGGTAGAAGCCATAACAGTGCAAGATTCAATGAAAAAAATACAAAGAGGTCACATAGTGAGGATGTGCATTTCAAGCATCCCAAATACATCTGCCTAGAGCCAGATATAAAGCTCCAATGTACAGGATTCTCTTTGCATAGCTTTGGCTGGACACATCTGTGCCAAGCAGAAGGGCTGTGAAGAAACATTTAAAGAAAACACTCTAGTGCATTAAACATGGTGCCAATTCTTCACATAAAATATAGCATGGGCATGCCCCTCTATATTCCCTATGTAATTAACACAAGGAGATGGGCATTTCCCACCACTGGCTTGTTCCACCATAATGCTAGTGATATATGAGTTTGCTCCTGTTGACTTTAATGGCAGCTCAGGGTAATAAGATCAGTCCCTTTTTTTCATCCTACAAAAAGCTCGGACAAAATACATCCCATCTTAAATCAGTTCTTGCTCATGAATACCACAGGGACACAGGACTGAAGTTGTCTCTTGGGAAATGATGTCGTTCTGTTGCTAGTAACACCACCACCATATGTCCATGTACACAAACTGATCAGAGGCATGTGAAATTGATGCATAGGGATATGATTTAAGGTGAATCTTGCAGAGTAGGGTTGTTATAGGTTGGCCTTCATGATCCTTAGGCTCTTTTCCAACCTGGATGTTTCTGTGATTCTGTGAAAAGCAGTTATACTACTGTGGGAAAACATTTATTTGACATTTCTTTTCCAGATGACAGTGCTTTGATGGCAAGAAATTATTTTCCATTTTCCACTCTCCATGCAGTCATGGATGCTTTGTTCATGAATCATAGAATTGTCAGGGCTGGATGGGACCTCAAGGATCATCTAGCTCCAACCCGACTGATGTGGGCAAGGACATCTCACACTAGATCAGGTTGCACAGAGCCCCAGCCTGGCCTTAAAGACACTCTTCTATACTCTGCATAGTTTTTTGTCTCCACATGGAGGTTATCTGCCAGATGTATTACTGAGGGAAAGCATTTTTGGTTTAGTTTCTGCTAGGCTAAATACTTCACGTACTGTTGGCATGGTGCCTCCGGTCCTGATGATACTTCTCTGCACCCATGTAAGGCTGAGTGCATGTTTAGGACTGTACACACTGTTTCAGCTCACATGAAGTAAGTCAAGAACAGCATGTTTTCCTGCCTTTACTGGGATGAAGGATAAATTACTGAACTGATACATCTTCAAACAACATTGGAGCTGTTCATGATTACATGATGCTCCCAGGCCAATATTTGTGCTGTGGGTAGCTACTATATTCTGTCCTCCCCCTGTTTCATTTTGTTTTTCCACCAGAAGTGGGTCATGAATCTGTTTGCTGTTGTTAGCCCTTGTGTCAATGCTTATGCTGCTGCATAAAGGTGAGGCTGAGCAATCTGGGCCAGCTCACACCCATCCTGTCATGTAGAAGTGCCTTAAAGAAAACTGAGTGGAGCTCTCCAAAATGGAGACGCGAGTGAAAGAACAGGCTCCTGGGCTTGGGCTGGCTCTCTTGTACTCAGCAATGTGGAAATATTAGTTCAATACGTGGTCTCATGTTTGTGCTACTGAAGCTGCTTTTTCCACAGGCTTTTTGACATGATGCAGGTATTCTTTGCTCTAAACTCTCCGTTGTGTGCCCACTTCTGGAGATAGGGTTGTCAACAATAAGGTCAAAAGGTGTGAGTTTCAGGTCTGGTTATGGAAGACCCACAATACAAAGCTGCTTCCAGCTCCTTCCTCCAGCACTACTTGCTGTGGTCTTTCTTTAGAGAAGGATATATGATTGCTAATTTTTTAATGACCTTACCCACCTACATCTCCTTTTCTCCTCCTTAAGTAGTAGTGCTGACCAAGAGCTGGTCAGTATAGTGATCTCTAGCTTGTGGGAGATACTGAAACTTTTTTATTTGTAGGTTACAAAGGATGTGGATGTCATCATACCAATGTAAGGAGCCTGATATGTGCTCAAGCAGAGACAGGCTTATAAATAAGTTGGCATGGAACAGCCTTTTGAGAAGCCTAGCAGGAGAAAAATGGGGGAATGCCCCATCTGCTGTACCAGAATGTGCACAAAAGAAACAATGTGGAAAGTGAGAAGGGAGCAATGAATGAAGACAGAAAACATATTCAAGGCAGGAAAAAAAGTGATGAAGAGAAGGATAACTAGGAAAGAAAACCGAAACAGAAAATATTGAGAAGGATAACTTGTCATAGCATGAGTCAGCTTCTCTTGTGGTTGCGGCCACATCCCTGGAGGTGTTTAAGGTAAGGCTGGATGAGGCTCTGTCCAGTCTAATCTAGGGTAGGGTGTCCCTGCCCATGGCAGGGGGGTAGGAACTAAATGATCCTTGTGGTCCCTTCCAAACATGACTGATTCTATGATTCTATGACTCTAACACCAGGCCTGGGCTTCTCCTGTGTGTCATCTCTTTGGCTTTCCACATTTTTGTCAGATGAGAAATGAGTGTCAGCAGCTGAGTGTATTTCCTGCCCCAGCAGAGGATGTGCAAGGGAGTCTGTCAGGCACCTACTGCTACTGCTGGGAGCATGGGAGGTACAAGGGTCAGGACTGGCCTCAATGAGGAGGACTGGGGAAATGTGGTTTGTCAGTTCTCCCAACACGGAACATTGGAAGGGGCGCAGAGACCCAAGGAAAGGAAGGGGGTAGCAAAGGGAAGGATAGCAAGCATTTGCACGGAAATGAGAACTAGGAAAAAGAGGAGAAACAGTGAATGATACAGAAAAATATGAACAAGACAAAAGGGACAGAAGAGAAGTGTGAAAGGGATCAGGAAGAAAATCTTATTGCCCAAGTCCAGGAGGGAAATCTACTCAGTGACAAGAGAGGAAAATGCATACTGCAGTTAGAGAAGCTATATAGAAAAGCTTAACATATGCCAGTCTAATTTTGACTGTTACGTAAGCCAAATATTCATCACTTAAATGATGGGAAAGAGTTGTGTGTTAGAGATGTAGAGAGGGCAGGAGCATCTGAGACACTAGTCTCAAAAGGCTAGCTCAAACATGAACAAAGAGGAAGAAAGTTCAAGCATATGAACACAAGCTGTCTTGTGCCACTTGATCTCAGAGTGAAACAAGATCCTGGGCTGTTCTCTTTACTGGTATAGATATACAGCAAGTGACGTGTGGGGAAGGTTTGGGTTGAGGTACTGATGACAGTGGAAATGTTTAAAGTAAGGAGGGATGAAGCTGCCCTGGTGCACTAACAGCCTACTTTGGACCGTCCATGTAACACTGCTGCTCTGCACCCAGCGAACTGCCACTTCTCCATTGTCTGACATGGAGCCACTCGCTTCAGTTTGTAATGTTTCAACTCCCCCATAAATGAAATGCAACAAGCACTGTGAACAGCTGCTTTACTAAAACAGCAGCTGTAACAGCTATATTCCCATTCGTAATCTGCAAGAGCATTGAGCAGGCTTTTGGCAGCATTTGGAGGATTTCAGATGAAGACAGGGCCTGGAGAGCACAAATAATTTTGCCTTGTCACGCCGATGTATAAACTCAATGTCGCTGCGCAGAGGTCAATGACTGCTTCAGATTTCTACAGGTGGAAGTGAATACAGAATGTCAGCAGCCTTGCAGAATTGTGAATAAAAACGAAGGAAATCCTGCTCCATCACTTAGACATTTAGCTAGACTTCATATGAACAACTACTGCATGCAGTTTGGTGTTTCTAAATATGACTTTTCAATAAAGCAGTTTTAAAAGTTTTTAAAATGCAGCCATCACATAGCAGCAAACAAGCTCACAAAGAAAATCCCTAGGTGTAGATGGCATCACCAAGCTCTTTAAATGATAAACTTTCACCTTTCTGAGCCTGAACAAAAGAAGCCTCTTTTCCTGCTAAAAATACTCTGTACCAGCAGATCACACACATTCAAACTACACATTGAAATGGAGAGAGAGTTTTCAGGGATTTGAGGACAAATATGGTCACATGCCAGTGCTCACTGATTATTAGGCAGTAAAAATTATGTTCTTAAACAAATACAAATATATGTGGGTTTCATCAAGAGGTTCAGCCAGGCTCTTGTGCCTCCCACTATGTCAGAGAAATTCTGTGGTGATAGGATGATGCTGATGCACAGTGACATATGTGAGTGGAAGTCTGAGCCCTTACATTTCCAGGCCTCAGGACTCCACAGAAAGGACAAGACAAGAGGTGGTTGCTGTCAGAGTCCTTGCACAGCACAAAGCTTGGAAATGTCAGTGCCCTCAGAAAGATAAAAAGCACAGAATTTCTCAAAGAAGACTCAAAACCTGCCATGTTTTGAGAAGGTGGGTCTTTCAGGATGATGTATCAATGATGTATCATGAATATGGTCGTGTTCCGGGAAAAAGCATCAGCCTGTGGCAGCTTGGATTTATAAGCTCCTTCTTTCACAAAATGATCCCAGATAAGGTCTCAGTGGACAGGGACTCAGTCCAGACATGTGAGAATGGTGAAAACAGTCCTGCTCAGCAGCAGGAAGGTGAGACGGTGTAAGATTATGCAGCAGAAACATTTTCAGCTGAAGCTGGTAGTCTAATCCATGGCTACCAAGGGCCATGTAGTACAGATCCAAAATACCCAGGTGAGAGTGCTGTGGAAACCATGACGAGCCTGGGTTTTCGTGTTGCCTGCTTGTATTGCCAAAAAGATAAACTCCCTGAAGGCTGAGAGATCTGAGACCTTGCTGATCTGTTTGTGCTGGAAGCCTTCATAGTAACCACCAGCTGGGAGATGAGATATGTTTATGTTTAGGCTTCATTTCAAAGGAACTGTCTGCTTGTGTATGGCCTTAGCCTTGCCTTATGTAAAGACAGAGCAAAATCAATCTTTCACCAGGAGTGGCTGTCAGAGGCATGAATGACAACCTCCTACTTGTGTGGAACCCCCTAGCTTGACATGGTTTTCTTTTACTTCTTTGGTTTTTTATATATACACATACATACACATATACACATAAATTAATTCTCTGTGTGCTGCCTCTAGCCTTTCAGAGTTTGCAGCAGAGGCAAGCTCCCCACTGGTCAATGAGGATTGAGTTAGGGATCAGTTACACAAATTGAATGTTCACAAGTCCATGGGCCCTGATGAGATGCACCCAAAGGTGCTGAGAGAACTGCCTGATGTTATCACTCTGCTACTTTCCATCATTTTTGCCAAATCGTGGCAGACAGGAGAGGTGCCTGAGAACTGGAGGAGAGCCAATGTCACTCCAGTCTTCAAAAAGGTCAAGAAAGAGGTTCCAGGGAACTATAGACCAGTCAGCATCATCTCCATCCCTGGAAAAAATGATGGAGCAGCTCCTTCTGGAGGGCATCTCAAGGCACTTGGAAGAGAGGAAGGTTATCAGGAGTAGTCAGCATGGATTTACCTAGGGGAAATTGCTTGACTAACCTGATAGCATTTTGTGATACCATAACTGAATAGGCAGCTTCAGGGAGACTATTGGAGGTAATCTAACTTGACCTTAGAAAGGCCTTGATACCATCTCTTATGACATCCTAGTGAACAAGCTCAGGAAGTGTGAGATGGAAGAGCAGTGAGGTGGATTAGGAGATCTTTACAAGACAGAGTGCAAAGAGTGGTGATCAATGGTGCAAGGTCCAGCTGGAAAGCTGTAACCAGTGGAGTTCCCCAGGGATCAGTGCTGGGTCCAGTCCTGTTGAACATCGTCATCTATGACATTGATGAGGGGACAGAGTCTGCTCAGCAAGTTTGCTGTGCAGCCATCCAGAGAGACCTGGACAGACAGGAGAGATGGGAACAGAGGAACCAAATGAGGTTCAATGAGGTCAAATGCAGAGTCCTGCATCTGGGGAGGAATAATAAACTGCACCAGCACAGGTTGGGAGGTGACCTGCTGGAGAGCAGCCCTGTGGAGAGGGACCTGGGAGTCCTGGTGAATAAGGGACAGCAATGTGCCCTTGTGACCAAGAAGGCCAATGGGATCCTGGGGTGTATTAGGAAGAATGTGTCCAGCAGATCAAGGGAGGTTCTCCTCCCCCTCTACTCTGCCCTGGTGAGATCTCTTCTTGAATACTGCATTGAGTTTTGGGCTCCCCAGTTTAAGAGTGATCTGCTGGAAAGGGTCCAATGGAGGGCTATGAGGATGATTAGGGGACTGGAGCACTGCCTCATGAAGAGAGGCTGAGGGACCTGGGGCTTATTAGTCTGGAGAAGAGAAGACTGAGAGGAGATTTAATAAATGTTTATAAATATCTGAGGGCTGGGTGTCAGGGGTGGGGGGACAGGCTCTTCTCACTTGCTCCCTGTGATAGGACAAGGAGCAATGGATGTAAGCTGCAGCACAGGAGTTTCCACCTCAACACAAGGGGGAACTTCTTTACTCTAAGTCCCAGAGCAAGGGCACAGGCTGCCCAGAGAGGTTGTGGAATCTCCTTCTTTGGAGACTTTCAAGGCCTCTCTGGATGTGTTCCTCTGTGACCTGAGCTAGGTCGTATGGTCCCGCTCTGGCAGGGGGTTGGACTCAATGGTCAATGGATGTCCCTTCCAACCTCTGACATCCTGTGATCCTGCAGCACCCACAGGACTCTAACCACAAAAAGCAGCGCAAGACTCCAAATCTCCCCACTGACAGCAGACAGGGAAATTGACTCACTGGCTGAGAAATCTCCAACATGATGGGATGTGTCTACAGGTGGGGTTCCCTTGGTTGCCTTTTGGGAACCATTCATTGCTCTCTCAGAGCTCAAAACAACAGCAGCATAACTGGACTGAACATGGGGATGAGGCATAAGGAAAAAGTGGCTGCATAGGAACTGAGACCCAGTTGGGTTGCTGTGTTGAAAGCAGACCTGTGGTAATGGTTAGGGTGTTACTGACTGTGAACTTGCCTGCAGGGGAAATAAGGGTCAGCCACATCAGCCTTTACCAGGTAGAGACAGCATCAGAGCTGATGATGAATTTCTGGAGGGAGAAGACATATTTTTCAACTTATTAGTGACAGATCTTTTAATAGGCAAATAACTGGGAAAGCACTGAGGGAAATAAAGCATCTTCATCAGAAAATTAAGTGAAGGGGAAGGAGAAATTTACTGTTACTGTCCATTTTGGGGTCATTTTGTTCTGGTGCTTTTAGCCATGTGCAAAACAATCCTGAAAGAAAGCTTAAAGGTTATAACAGACAAATTCCTCTGCCCACAGATCATAGGGCTGAAGGAGGGAGGAGGAGGAGCATGTTAGGTAATGGAGTTGAAGGAAAAATCTTCAGATGCTCATAGGCCACTTCTGTTACCTGATCACAGTGTAAGGATTTTGAGGGTGCTCACGGGTTCACACCAGCTGGAACCTCTTGTAAAAGATGATTCACTCTCTGAATCTGCCTAATGGAGGCTGCAGAGGGATGAAGGAGGCATTTGAACACCTACTACAGCTGTTAACTGTATCCCAGTAACTTTGAGAGCTGCCCCAAGCAAAGGACTCAGAAGATTTATTGATGTGATCTCATGACAGCCCCTTCAGGGACAGGTTTTTTTCACCCTGACTGCCATTAGCACCCCTGTTTCTCCCCAGAAGTCAAAGAGCAACTTGAATGTGCAAGCCAGTTTTGAACACATTTGGCAGTGAGAGGTGAAGATATAAAAGACAAAGTAAAATCCCCAAACAGAAATTATTCTGTTCTAAGTCAAACTAGGACAATTCCTGTTTATTCAGGGATGACACTGGATTTAGTAGGTGGAGGAAGACTGGAAGGATTTATCTGTAGAGGTAACATAGTAAGGTCTCAAATCCCCCCATATAGAATTAAGGTCTCACAAGTGACAGTTCAAAGTCTTTTTTCTTCATCTGTGATGTCTGGTTGGAGCCTGCATATCAGGTTTAGAGAGACCTTCCTACCTACCAAGGATCAAAGCTCAGGAATTCAAGAGAATAATGAATTTGCCTGTGGCCTAAACAAAAGGAGTCACCAACAGGATCTTCTTAAAAGGAGAATTCTCTGTGTCTTAGAAACATTTGTTAAATTAGCCTCACAGCTATTTCTCTCTCTTTTTGCCATACCTGTGTGCACACATATACATGCCCTGAAAGTACATGCAATGGAGACTCCCAAATTCAATTTATAATGCAAGATTAGGAAGCACTAACCTTCCAAGGAAACATCTTGGTTGTATAAAACAAGCAAACTAGGCAACAACAAAAAAAAACAAACAAACAAAAAATCCAAAGGAGCTCAGCAATGCTTCTGCTATAGACACTTATATCCAACTATTGTGAACAGGGTACTTGATAATTGACTTGGAAAATTGCTACTTGCTAAGAAGCTAAGAGCTCCAGATCATACCATACCTGACAGATGAAGTGACACCTGAGTTGAAAAGCTGCTGCAAACCTTGCCTATGTACTGGGATTTTCTAGCTGCTGAGGGTCCATGCATGAGTGCATGCTACCTCCTTACACCATGAAAGTGCATTGCCACTCCCAAGGGATGGAAAGAGAAGATCAGAGCAAGCCATGCCACGGGCACGATAGGGCACTCCAGCTGCAACCAGCCATTTACCTAGTCACATCCCACCCACGTGGACTCAGCCAACAGAAGCCTGAGAAGCCTAGGAAAAAGCTGTTAGGCAAACATTTCCTCACAGGCATTTACTTCACTTCTTATTGCACAGTCATCTCTGAACTATTACATACAGAACAAGCATGGGAGAAACTTGGACTGCCAGAGACTTTCACGGGCAGGAGGAAAGCATATTAGGTATGAATCCATTCCCAAAAGAGCCTGATGATGTTCACCTGCTTGTCATGGAGCTGTCCTATGTGGTTGTCAGATCTCAGGGCGCAAGGCAACCCCTTTCTCAATAGGTTCCCATGCACTCAGTGCTCTCCTGTTCCCACAAACAGATTAGGTAGGATGCAGATCATTAACACAGACCAGCAACGGCGTCTCCATGCCAGTCAGAGGTCTGAATTTCCAACAGTGGTGATTCAAGGCTCAATTAGTCACTCACACACAGGGCTCTAATGCTACTTAGAGGTCCTTCAACATCATCATGGGCTAATAGACATGACAGTGAGTCTTGGAATACCTAAAGGCATCCTGAATGGCACCGGACATGATGAATGCAAAGATTCCCCTCTTACAACTAGTCAGCTCAGTGACTCATTAGGCTCCTCTGACTCTACTGGCATGGAACTGGGTTTCATTTATTCAGACATCCCTATGGAGTCATTTGTGTTGTCAGAATATCCTGTCTGGTTTAGCAGATCTACCATAATTACTGTGCCGTATCTACCGGCTCTGAAAAGGTAACATGGGACCACAGTGCACCTCAGATGTCACCAGGTGACTCCTGCCCATGGCTGGAGGTGGTAGCATAGACACCTAATTAGAAAAATCTAAGATGGACCTGGATCCCACTCTGGATATTTAATCCACAAAGACATTTGCAATTGCAATTTCTGCTTCTGAATTTTCGGTACAGTTTAATCAATATCAGCAGGGCCTCAAATAAACCCAGAAGACACTCAGTCAAGTACTTTTTGTTTGCCTCCTTCCCAAACTGAAATCAAGCAAATCAGATTGGTAGTTTGAGCTATTAACTCCTAAGAAGAAAAAAAAAAAAAAACCCTGAAGTTTTGGCATTCTACAATCCAGGCTCATTAGACAAGATGAGCATATAACAGAAATGCAGTCATGCTTTATATTTCAGTGACTGCAACAAATCACTGATGCCACATTCGTACAGGTAATTGCTTTACTACTAATGATTGTAACCTTTCCTGCTCTGCCTTGTACAAAGCTTGTACTGCCTTTACCCCTACTTTATTTCAGGTAATCAAATAAAGAAATCTAACATAACTTTTGTCACACTACTTTTGTCTTCCTCCCCTGCTAGATCTGCAGTATCTGTTATTAGTAAGCATCATATTGGCTGCCCAGTAAATACCAGGTTTCATGATCTTATAAGCCTTGGGTGCTGTGCTGAAATCTTGGGGCCAGTATTCAGTGCTAGTTACCTTGCTCCACATTTATCACCCAGCAGCAAGGCTTAGCTCAGTACTTCAGCACAGTCAAAACCCAGCAGGAGATCTTTATGTGCACCTGGTTTGGGCAAAACATCTTTCCTCCACTGGCTTTCTGTATGGCTGAGTTATGACTGAGAAGCTCACAGAGCAAATCCATTCCTGTCTTGTTAAAGGCACTCGTAAGGACTTACAAGCTCCCAAGAGCATGCACTAGGACACACCACAGTGGCCATGCAGAGCTCTCTGAGGTTGTCTTTAGTAAAAGATATGACAAAAATGTACATGGGAAAAATCTTACCACAGTGTGGCCTGCATAGAAGTCCTTCAAAATTAAACAGGACAGGCCAAAGTTATGTAGGGTGTGTTGGTTTGAGCTAATTGGAGAATTTGAGTGAGAAATTAGCCTATTGGCTGAGAGTTAAACATACAGTGTCACTTCACCAAGTTTCATTGAGACAGAGAAAAAAAAAATTGTTTTGAGAAATGTTCTCAAAACATGAGATAGGCAGTGTGCTTGCAGAGGGCCAGTCTGGCTTGGGTCTTGCTGGCTCTGGCAGCTTTTTCCTTTGTCTCTCTGCCTTTGAACTAATTCAGAGTTAAAATCACTAAACCTACTAACTTTTTCTCCTACTACTAAATCTCTCTGATCTTCAGCTTATCTGCAGCATCATCAAGTGGTGAGATAAAGCTGGGGGAAAGGGGGAAAGGTGGTAGGGCGATTTGGTTTTCCTCTCTTGGGGATTTTGGTCTCCAGGAGGGGTGTGGTGTCTGTATTCCCTTTTTACTGTATATTTCTGTAAATATCTCTTATATCTTGTAAATGTTTGCTTGTATATTTGCATTGCTGTAAATATAAAGCTTCATTTATTAACTTCCAGTGTGTTTTTCTGAGTTTTAGCTGGGGTTT
>VWZI01006239.1:40959-51926 GCA_013396835.1 Psilopogon haemacephalus | reverse complement strand
TTATAATATTATCTTGTATTATGTTATACTATAGGTATAGCTATGATGCTATGTTCATTATTATGATTATGTCTATTTTTATATTTATGTTGTTTATAATATTTATGTTATAACATTTATGTTTATTTTAGATTGCTCTTTTATATTTTTCTGTCGTGAATTGGAGGAAGCTTTCTGAGCATCTTGGCTGTGCCCAGCAAAGTCTGAGGCAGCTAAGAAGGCCAGAGCTAGTATCAATGCACCCAGTTCCACTCAGTCAGTTGAAATGCTTGTAGATGCATAGTCAAGACTGAAAACACATTTTTAAGTGAAGCAAAAAATGACAAGGTAAACATTCATGTTACTTTGCTAGCTTTCATGCACAAGTCAAAAAAGGTGAGGAGCTCCCAAACACACAGATTTTGCAAACAGAAACTTCTTGACAAAGTAGCAAAGCCAGAAGAGAAACTCACCAGGCCAAAGTGAAAATGCAAATACAGTAGCAGCCACAATGTGTTTTAAGCAAGTGACACCTGCTTGTGGGGACCTGTGACCTTGCAAAACTGACAAGTCCAGAAGATCATCTGCAAATACTGAAAATGAAGAGGAAGAGAAGGCAATGTGCTTTCTGGTCTGCATTCAAGACTTCATGCCTGCACAGCCAGGCTGCTCAGAGCAGTCCCTTCTGTACTGGTGTACTGAGGGGAAATTGGATTGTTACTTGTTCATTTGTATCCTAAGGGAGGAGATCCTTCGGGGCCCAAAATGATACTGAGGTTCAATTTTCTTAAGCTGCAAGTAATTTTTCCTTAAACTCAGGCAGAGGCCATCAAGGGAGATCCTGGAATGTTCAAAAAACAGTTGCTGGTGTGGTATCTGTCTGAGCTCATGTTAAATCTGTTTCTTTTGACTGCGGGGTTTAAGCACTGTGGGTTCCAGAGTAAGCTGACATCTGAGGAGTGGTTGAACTATGTTTTTTGGTCTGTCATCCCATGAAGCCCATATAGTAGATGCATTCAGTTTACAGGATGCTGTGAAAAGCATGCTGCAACCAAATACCATGGTGCATTTTGTTGCTAACTTTGCAGGCTCTGGAAGAATTTTGGAGTTGATTTCCAACACTGTACATGCTCTGCAGTCATAGGCAGAAAGCGCTGCAAGACTCATTCCAGGTACCTCACGATAACAGCAAAAATTAACCCTGGGACATTGCATTCTACATGCTGATCTTAAAATTGTTGCCAGAAGATACTCACATTTGCTCACTGAAGTCTTAAAATTGCCTCACAAGCAGAGATTTTTGCGCCCCCAGGCTCACAGACATTGTGCTAAGCAAAAGATCTCAACACGGTTTACTGGGGAAAGAAGGTGGTACAGAGGCCAAGATTTTGCATTCTTCAGACTTTCAGTGGCTGGGGACAAAACCCACTCTGATATCATGGGCACTGCCTTTTTTCTGCTGGAATAGCCCTCATGCCTAAGAGCGATCTGCTGTGTAAAACTGGTTTTTGGAGCTCTGCCATTTTACCTTGCCTAGGGCTAAGCCTAGGGCTAAGCCTAGGGGAGCTGACTGGCACATTTATCATAAAATCCTTTAGTGCTGCTGCAAGAACCAAAGAAGGAGATTCGTGAAGCAAGTTGATACCCAAAGGGCAGTATTTTGCAAGCTGTTTTGATGCTGCAGTGTGCAGGCATTTTGCTCTATGATGCGTCAAGAGCAGGGAGCAGGTACTGTGCTTTAGGGAAAACAAGGCAGCAAATACACTTCATACATCATTTGGAGTCTACATGCTCCTTCCATACATAACTTAATGCTTTCCAAATACAGGACGACACCAGCAATTTCCCTGCCAGAAAAGGTCTTCTTCTTATCCCTGTTTTAAAAGTAGGGGATCAACGGGTGAGCATTTGAGATGCCTCAATGAACCAGACTGGCCTCTGGCTGCTGCCCCATGGCATCTGGTACCTCTGCCACAACAAGGAGATATCTCACACATGTTGGGACACTGAAAACAGGGCTAAGTGCCTGTGTTTAGTGCAGACAGGCTAATCATGGTGTTCAACTCGAAGGCACCCTAAGAGGCATCAGGCACCATCAGAAGCAGAACTCCACACTCTGCTTGTCCCAAAGGAGCAGGGGCTATACTGGGACACTAAGCAGTCCTTGATAGAAACAACCAGTCCAGGGCACCCAGGGAAGCAGATCTACCTTTCCAGGCAAGGTCATTTCATCTACCTCCTTTGGGCACCAGAATTCAATTTTGTGTAGATGGCTGTGAAGCCTGGAGCAAGCTCTGGAAGATAACCCCAGATGTACCATGCAAAGGAACATGATCTCGCAGCAACCACCAGCTTTTGCCTTCCATCTGCTCTGATTAGACATGTTTGTGACAGACTGGCTGTACTTTGCTCCAGGGTGGTTTTTTTTTGGTTTTTTTTTTTTTTTGTTTTTTTGGTTTTTTTCAATCTTGAGTTGAAATAAAACAAAAATTTACAAGGCGAACGTGTTTGAGAACTGGGAGTTCAAAAACGTATTTTTGGAGAGGAAGTCCCTTTCCTTTCTGACTTCCTCCCTCTACCCTCTGCTGCTTATAAGGAGGAAATTATCTTGGGAATCAAAATTGTCCAGTCTCTTTTTAAATGGACACAGACTGCAGTGTTGTTTTAATCTTTTCAGCTGTGCATTGTGAGAGGAAGGCAGGTAGATTATGTCTGCCGTCTTGGCTGGTCCAGTACAGCTCTGGTTCCCACTTGGCCTAGCAGACCCTCTACCCATGAGAATAGAGACCATTCTGCCTTCAGCACAGTTCATCCCATCAACACCCATAGTATACTCTGGCCAGTGTTTTCAGAAGGATGCCAAAAGAGGCTATGGGTGGTCAGCCAACCACTAATCCGTTGCTCAGTGCTAATACCCACATCAGTGAGAGCTCAACCTTCAATGTGTACAAAGAGCAGCAGCATGTCACACGGGGAGCCTTAGGAACACAAACTCCTTAGGCAGGGATGATGCATCACTCCCATGTATTAGGTATCAGAAGGCAAATCATATCCTGGGCTGCATCAAAAGAAGTGTGGCCAGCAAATCCAGAGAGGTGATTCTGCCACTTTACTCTGTTCTGGTGAGACTATACCTGGAGTACTGCATCCAGGTCTGGAGCCCTCATTATAAGAATGACATGGACTTGATGGAGCAGGTCCAGAGGAGTGCCATGAAAATGATCAGAGGGTTGGAGCACCTCTGCTATGAGGACAGACTGAGGGAGCTGGGGTTGTTCAGTCTGGAGAAGAGGAGGCTTTGGGGGGGACTAATAGCAGCCTTCTAGTACCTGAAGGGGGCCTACAGGAAGGAGGATATAGAGAAGCTGCTTACAAAGTCCTGCAGTGACAGGACAAGGGCCAATGGGTTCAAACTTGAGAAGAGCGGATTTAGATTGGATGTTAGGAACAAGTTCTTTATTATGAGGGTGGTGGAGCACTGGAACAGATTGCCCATGGAGGATGTTGAGGCTCCTTCTCTGGATACATTCAAGGTGAGGCTTGACAGGGCCCTGGGTGACCTGGTCTAGTGGGAATGTCTCTGCTGACTGCAGGGAGCCAAACTCAATGACCTTCCAGCCCTGACCATTCTACGATCCTATGATTCTATGATCATCTCTAAATCAAGTCTCCTCTAGGAGTGTTGTTCACTGGCTTCCATGTATGAGCCCTGACATTGCACCAAGCCCATTTGCATGAGCCCCTGTTGAACTTGGGAGCTTACAAAAATCATTGGACTTTGTGATTATAAGTAAAGCTTTGTCTCCTCCTCCTGTCTCCAGCCCATGAGTCCACCCACTGGTAATTGAAAGCTGCCTGGAAATTACTAGTCCATTTTTACAGCAGAGGAGAGGCTGATCTTGTGGATTTCCTCCGTGGTTTCCAGCAGCCCCTTGTTATGAATGTCAAATCCCTTCATTTCCCATGAAAAGAGCCAGCAAAGCCTTCATGTGGACTATTTGTTATTCCACTGCTTTTTACATCCTTTTCTCTTGCCTTTTTTGAAGGGATCAAGAAACCTTCAGATACAGGTACCTGGGGGAAAACTTGGCGGCTCAGCTTGTATGCAAATTCCACATGTTTGTGATTCAAACTGTGTTGATTAGGTACAGTAAAGAAGTATTGATTCTGACTAGATGGTTTATGTAACTAAGCAGCGCAGCAGGAATGAAGCATTACAACTATTACAGCTGCATGTGCAAATTACAGACCTCTCATTTATCGGAATAGTCGAAATGAGCTGCTCCTGCTGTGCTGATTAGTTAAATAAGCCATCAAATCAGGCAACACAGCCATGTGCCGTAACACTGTGCACAAGCTGGAATTATGTGCTGGACTGTAACATTTGTGATTCATACCAGCTAGTCATCTGCCTAACCAACTCAAGGCAAAGGGGGATTTCTCTTACCCTTAACACATCATGTGATATTTCACATACACACACACACACACACACACTACCCTCCCCCTCCCCAAATATTTAAATGCAGACTTAGGCTATGGTGACTGACTGGGGCTCTGGAGCATTTGTGAGCATGAACTGCACAGATATTAAATGCCGGCAGAGAGCAGGCAGGAAGGGTTTTGTGAAGAGGAGCCAGATCTAAATTCCAGGCAGGGCCAGCCTGGACCCTCATCTGCGCCAGATCTGAGCACTGTCTATTGCTGCTTTGGCAAAGAAACTCACATCTGTCAGGTGTGGCTGATCCCCTCACCCATTTGGTCCTGTAGGAGAGAATTGCATGAGCAGCCCCATAGTGATTTCTGTGAAGGGATTACTTTCAGCATTTCTGCTGGTTTTAGTTGTTACACATGTGTGGCATGTTGGGAAAGCAAAACGGCAGAAATGCAGTTTGCACAGAAGGGTATGAAGATTTGTGATTGTTCCTACTTTTACAGTCTTAGATGTTTTTTAGCTGCAATAGGCTTGATAGACACTCAAGATGGGCAAGTCTTGTGCCTTTGGGAAGCTGCATAAGGGGTAGATGTGCCATTCTTCTGTCTTAATTTTTTTAACTCTTTCCTGCGTGTCAGCTTCCTCCTTCAGTCAGAGACTGTTAAAATTCTTACTTAGCTAAACATTTAGCCTGACCCAGTAAGGCTTTCCTCTCACCTCCTGGACTGTCTCGTCTTGCAACTCTCCTGTACTTCTTGCAAAATTTCCAGATAGGAAAGCATGGAGGAGAGATGCAGGGAACTGTAGAACTCTTTGAAATGAAGTGATGCTGGGCTGAGAACTGTGGGTTGCATGGAGGATCAGGAACAGATGTGAATAGATATTCTAGGCAAAGCTGGTGCAGAAAGCAAAATAGTGACTTCATGGACTGTGTGGCATCCCTGATGGCTGTACTGGGAAACACTGTCATTGCACATAGCCTTACATTAGGGTTTCAAACCTATGAGATCCTTTGAGGATATCGTGCCTGTTTAGTCTTGACCCTGGTCTGCATGCTTCTCTCATCAGCAGAGGACAGAGGGGACAACTGGGGCACTGCAGGATAATTTCAGTCCTGCTGTAGACCCAGTGCTACAGAAAGCTACTCCAGCAAAGCTGAGTAATTTGTCCCTTCACCTTGATATATGTGCCTCTTTCAGGCACCTTACTGGATAGCCCAGTACATTAAACCTGACAGAATGGTTTAGTAGGCTTTTGGGATGATGGCCTTGCAGAGCACATGTGAACGAAGCATGGTGCTGCAGGGCTATGGAGCAGCACCAAGCCACAACAACAAAATCATGATTACCCATTAACAGCTGGATCTGATTTTGCAAAATCTGCCCAGATCTTTGCTTTAAGCCTTTCAGAAATGTGATTCATGCTGAATATCAAGTAGAACTGAGTTATATAATGTTTTACAGCAACTGGTAAAATTGATGACCTGGAAAATAGGATTTGGCACCGCTGCCAGCAAACGATGAACATGCTGCTGCCATGTGCAGGTAACGGATGGTCTCTTGGCCAGGCTGTGTTTACCTTAGGTCCTGGCTTGGATTTGCTCCTTCCCTACACTGACGTACCTCTTGACTTCAGACTGACCTCTTGTCCATGTTTGGATGTTTTCCCACTTTCTGTAAGCATGTTGGATACATCTCAGTAACCTGGAGAAGAGACTGAAGTGCACCCACATCAGGTTTGCAGATGGCGAGCACCTTGGTGGCAGAACACACTTTGGAAGTTCCACCCAGTCTGAGCACTTCTCATGCCGTGTAAGTCAGTAGTACGGCATCTGCTGCACAAAACAGAAATCCATATTCTGCAAGGCAAATCAGTCCTATCCTAATTGGAAGTCCATATCCCCAGGCAATAGGTGAAATGTTGCTTCTGAGATCCTCTGGGGAGTTCTGGGATTTACCTTTCAGTCCAAGCACATCACTGAAACAAATCAACTCAGCATTAACCATGAGTCTGCATTCTATGTTTGACAGAAAATGTTTTTTTGGGACCACTTCTTTTTAACATCTTTATTGACAACCTTGATTCAGGCATAGAGAGTGTCATCAGTAAGTTTGCAGATGACACCAAGTTAGATGGCAGTGTGGATTTGAATGAAGGTAGAGAGGCTCATCAGAGGGACTTGGATAGGCTAGATCAATGGGCCAACATGAATGTGATGGATTTCAACAAGGCCAGGTCCTGCTCTTGGGTCACAACAACCCCAGGAACGGTACAGGATTACAGGATGTCAGAGGTTAGAAGGGACCCAAGGAGATCATCGAGTCCAACCCACCTGCCAGAGCAGGACCATACAATCTAGCTCAGGTCACACAAGAACATATCCAGACAGGCCTTGAAAGTCTCCAGAGAAGGAGACTCCACAACCTCTCTGGGGAACCTGTTCCAGTGCTCTGTGACCCTTACAGTAAAGAAGTTCCCCCTTGTATTGAGATGGAACCTTTTGTGCTGCAGCTTACACCCATTGCTCCTTATCATATCACAGGGAGCAAGTGAGAACAGCCTGTTGTCCCACTCCTGAAACCCAGTCCTCAGATATTTATAAACATTTACTAAATCCCTTCTCAGTCTTCTCTTTTCCAGACCAAAAATTCCCAGGTCCCTCAAGCTCTCCACTGCTTGGTGCAGTGTGGCTTCCTGGCAGAAAGCGATCTGAGGGTTGTAACAGACAGGCAGCTGCATATGAGCCAGCAGTGTGCCCAGCTGGCCAAGAAGGTAAATGGCATCCTGGCTTGTATTAAAATTGCTGTGGCCAGCAGGAATATGGAGGTGATTGTCCCCTTGTACTTGACTTTGGTGAGGCCACTCCTTGAGTATTGTATTGAGTTTTGGGCACTGCAATACAGGTAAGATATGGATGAGCTGGAGCGGATCCAGAAGAGGACAACAAAACTGGTGAAGGGCCTAGAGAACAAATCTTATGAGAAGCAACTGAGGGAACTGAGGCTGTTTAGTTTGAAAAAGAGGAGGCTGAGGGAAGACTTCATTGGTGTCTACAACTATCTGAAGGGACATTGTGGAGAGACTGTTGCTGGTCTCTTCTTACAGGTAATCGGAGACAGAACAAGGGGGAATGGCTGTTACAAATTATGCAAAATTAATAATCAATATTAATTTTGATATCCAGGTGAAGATTGTTAACAACCATGAAAATTGTTTACTAACATTAAGTATGGCCAGAAAACTTATTTACAATGTTCAAAATGCACAGTTTGGATACTTATACACAGGGGGAACAAGCAAAACTAGAACGCTTTAAGAAATAAGTAGCAAATGCAAACATTAAAACTGGAAAGAGGTTCTTAGTTTCAAACATACCTTTTGCCCAGCAGGGGACTTGAGAGGCTAGTTACACAACACAATCTAGTTACAGAATTTCTTAGGGAGAGGCTTTGAAATATTTACTCACAAAATAGTAACAGAGTACCCAAAGCTTGAAGTGAATTCTCTTGGTATCTTGAAGGTCATTGCAGGCAGAGCATGTGGCAGTGCAGAGCAGGCAAATCAAAAGCGAAAGCAGCAAAGCATGTGGCAGAAGTCTATTTATTGATTGCCTGAATGTAAATGGCTGCTGTGGCCACACAAACTCACCAATCAGAATGGCACTTTGCCAAACCTGACCATATTAGCTGAAGTCAGGAGCTTGCTTTCACTTATTTGGGAGGAACAAGTCTGGGCAAGTCTTGGACCCTCAAAGTGGGTGTCTCCAAGCCCTTTGTCTTCTCCCTGCACTCTGCAGAGGGAAGGGATCATGAGATCATGCCTGGGCAAGGCAGGACATGTATCTTCCACAACAATCGCCTCAAGCTGAAACTGGGTCGGTTTAGATTAGACATTAGGAAAAAGCTTTTCATGGAGAGAGTGGTCAGGCACTGGAGCGAGCTGCCCAGGGAGGTGGTTGAGTCACTGACCCTGGATGTGTTTAACAGTTGTTTGGATGTGGTGATTAGGGATATGGTTTAAGGTGAATCTTGTAGAGCAGGTTTTTAGGTTGAATTTGGTGATCCTGAGGGTCTTCTGCAACCTGGATGTTTCTGTGATTCTGTGATTTACATTGCCACAAACAGCAACAGAATCACACTTCTGGTCTGTCGGTCAGGCTTCTTGGACTACATGTGGCCTCCAGAGATCACTTCCATCCTCAACCACTCTGTGATTCTGTGATTGTATTCATATAACACTTTCTTACAGAAAGCTCTCATGATATTGTGCAAGACTCTGTTACAAAAGCCCAGCGCAAATTCTAACTCCCAGGTGAAAAAACAGAGAAACAAACGAAGTTATAGAAAGGACAGAGATGAGCAGGAGAATGTGTAGAGGACTTCAGCACTGGCAGATGTTTCGATGATTGTGAATTTTTGTTATTCACTCTAATTTCAGATCTGACACAGGAGTAATATAAAAATACACATCAAAATCTTATAGCTGTAGAATTTTACAGTATCCTTCAGACTGAGTTTCAACATGACTCCATCTGTATAAGGAAGTCATTACAGGAGCACAAAAAGCTGGACGAAGGCAGACCAGCATAATTAATCCCTAATCATCACCATGAATTAAAAAAAAAAAAAAATCAATACAAATAGGAAATTATTTCTATCTAAAAGCATCCTTCAATTCCACTTGGCCATAAAAGCATGTTACAGTCAGGAAAATAAGTATGTAAAGGCAGAAAACTTAAACTGACCCTACAGAGAGCTCCATCTTCTTGGGATGTTCTACTGAGGCACCACAGAACCCTTCTGAGCTGCTGTCCAGGAAGTATGCAAAAAGTTCCACTAACATTTGCCTTTAGGAAGGAAAAAAACCAGTGGCTTTAGCAGCTGCAGCTAAAGGGAACAACTTGCTTATGTGAGGGCAGGAGTTTGAACTGGACTGGGAAAAAGAGAAGGAGTTAGAATCAAAGAATCACAGTATCATTAAGGTTAAGAAAGACCTCTAAGTTCCTCATGTGCAACTGTCAACCCAACACTACCACACTCCACTAAACCATGTCTCGAAGTGCTGTATGTTTTGTGAACACTTTCAGGGATGATGACTCCACCACTCCCCTGGGCAGCCTGTTCTAACATCTCACCACTCTTTCAGTAAATAAATATTTCCTAATATCCAATCTAAACTTCCCCTGGTGGAGCTTGGGGCCATTTCCTCTTGTCCTATCACTAGCTGCTTGTGGCCGTTTGAGCTAGATTTCTAGCTGGGACATAAAAATTAGGAACAGAGAAACTTAGGTAAAATGGAAAAGTACCAGAATCTCTGAGTGAAGACATGCACATGCCAGGGACAGGCCATAAAATGGCAACAGTGGATAAGTTAATACAATTCCACTGGAGCATCAAAAACATTATATCTGGAAGCACAGCTTGTATCTCCCATTTTGCTGCTTGCTGTGCTCGCTGCCATCTCCCCCGGTTGTTGTTTTGGCTGCTGCTTCGCTGCTTTGCTACACCACTTTACTCCATCCTCACGTCCTCTAAGGTTGCTATATTCTAAAATAGTTTGGTTTGTCTGTACTGTTATATTTAGTTTAACTGTAAAAATACGATTTAATTTTCTGACTTTCCAAATCCTGAGTTGTAGTGATTTTTTTCTCTCTGGGGCAGATTTACAATAAGTTATTGGGGGAGGGATCCACTCTAACCCTTAAGACTTCTTGGGAAAAGACACCAACACCCTCCTCTTTTCAAATAGTTGTAGAGAGCAACGATGTCTCCCCTCAGCCTTCTCTTCCCCAGACTAAATAATACTCAGTTCACTCAGTTGCTGCTCATAAGACTTGTTCTCTAGACTCTTCACCAGGTTTGTTTCCCTTCTCTGGACACAGTGCAGCAACTCAATGTCTCTCCTGTAATGAGGGCCCCAAAACTGAAAAGAAGGTAGAGCCACGCCAGAACCAAGAACAAAGGTGCGATCATTTCTCTGGCCGTACTGGCTACATAAATCCTGATGCAGGCCAGGGTGCTTTTGGCTTTCTTGGCTACCTGAGCACGCTGCTGGCTCATGTTTATCTGACTGTCAACCAACACCCCCAGGTCCTTTTCTGATGGACAGATTTCCAGCCACTCTCCCCCAGGCCTGTAACCTTGCATGGGGTTGTTGTGAGCTCCTGACATTGACCACCATTTCGGAGAGACTTTGCCTGGAATTTCTTATGGCCTATGAGGTGGAGGTGGTCCTCTGAGGTGTGCTGGCAGCCTGCAGTTTGTTGTGGTGGGGTGCTCTGCCTCCTCAGCAATATGCAGTGTGTGAAGTACAGCTGGGCACCAGGGTCTCAGTGGCTATCCTGGCTGTCCCTAAGACCAGTGACAGATGTGAGCAGCGCCCCTGCATAAATGGAGAGCACCAGTGGCACTCTTTTCCTGCTGTTCTGCCTCTCAGCACAGTGGGGAAAGGAAGGGAAGGGAAGGGAGAAAAGGAAAGGAAAGGAAAGGAAAGGAAAGGAAAGGAAAGGAAAGGAAAGGAAAGGAAAGGAAAGGAAAGGAAAGGAAAGGAAAGG
>VWZI01006239.1:29077-40399 GCA_013396835.1 Psilopogon haemacephalus | reverse complement strand
AGAAAAGAAAAGAAAAGAAAAGAAAAGAAAAGAAAAGAAAAGAAAAGAAAAGAAAAGAAAAGACGAGAACAGAAAAGAAAGAAGGAAAAGAAAATAAAAGAAAAGTATATCACAATCAGGCGTATAAATCCAGAAGTGTATGAATTCCTCAAGAGGAAGGTGATGATCACTGTAGTTTTACCAGTGCTGCACACGCTTCCTGGCTCTATTTAGAAAGTGGTAGGGGGTTGCCTCATCTCTGTTGCTATTCATATTACCTGAGCATTGTCCCACAGAGCAGACGTGATTTTGCAATTTCATTTTACTTTTCATTTCTCCTCCCAGCCCTTCTGGGAAATCATTGCATAAAGCACACAGCTGCGTACACACACGCTCAAGCACGGTGTATGGCAGGTAGTCAATATCAGTCCTGCCCCAGGGCAGGAGATCTGGGGGCATCCTGGAGCCAGGTGCCCATTGCATCCTGCAAGAAGTGTGCATGCAGAGGGAGATTCACACTGGATGCTTTGCCTGATGCCAATGAGAAGGAGGTTCAGTGGCAAACTAAGTTCCAGAGATAGTGGATTTAGACAAACACAGGCTCTGTTTCAGATGGTGCAAGAAGATCATGGAGCAGCTTTCCTCTCCCAGCACAAGCCACAGTGTATTGCCTAAGACCTCAGGATGTTTCCATCCCTGTTGACCTCTACTCTGCTTTTTGGGCAGTTTTGTGGAGCATTTTTCCGAAACAGAAGAAAAAGCAACACATTTTGGGTTTTCGGGTCAGCTGCTGTCCCCGGGATGAGTTCATCCTCAACTGTGGCATCATTTACAAGACTAACCATCCTGCAGAAGCAATGTGTTATATTCACCTGACCCACACACAGTGACAGCTCTGGCACTCTCTCAATACCACACCTGGAAGGCAAGAGGTGACCAGAACTACATGAGCTACAAGCTGGAAGAAAAAGGCATCCACAGGATGGTAAAGGTGTAATATCTGGAGATCAGCAGTGCAGTCACTGCATTGGCTCTGCAAAGCTGCTGGGCAAGGGCAATAAAAGCACCAGCAGCAGGTCTCCTGCAGGTCTCTTGCAGCCTGGTGCCTCAGAAAGTATTTCTCCATAGTGTTTTTGGACACCACCACCTCCAGCTTTACTGGCTGCACATACAATGCCCACATTTCCTAATCTAACTGATGCCATGCAGACAGCTCAGGATCTATATGGTAAAATATTTGTAAAATCAAACTCACTGTGCAGGCCCTGACTTAAGTGAGTTTTTGCTTTCAAAGAGATTCAAAATGATCACAACAAACGCCACCTGTGCAGCTGCAGAAGGGCCGCAACATGGAGGTCAAACTGGGGAAAGGCAGGGTCTGCAGCAGCGTTACTGGACCAGACTCAACTGCAGGAAAAGGCTCTCTCAGAAAAAGTTAACCTGAATTAACTGCTTTGAGGAACGACAGTTGCTGATCTGCCTGGAGTACTGCATCCAGCTCTGTCGTCCCTATTACAAGAGGGATGTGGACATGCTGGAGCGTGTCCAGAGAAGGGCCATGAGGATGATCAGTGGTGCAGCACCTCTCCTATGAGGACAGACTGAAAGAGTTGGGGCTGTTCACTCTGGAGAAGAGGAAGTGACCTTCTTGTGGCCTTCCAGTATCTGAAAGGGGCCTACAGAAAAGCTGGGGAGGGACTTTTTAGGCTATCAGGTAGTGACAGGACTAGGGGGAATGGAGCAAAGCTGGAGGTGGGGAGATTCAGATTGGATGTGAGGAGGAAGTTCTTCAACATGAGAGTGGTGAGACCCTGGAATGGGTTGCCCAGGGAGGTGGTTGAGGCCCCATCCCTGGAGGTGTTTAAGGCCAGGTTGGATGAGGCTCTGTGGGCAGCCTGATCTAGGGTAGGGTGTCCCTGCCTGTGGCAGGGGGTTCGGAACTAGATGATCCTTGTAGTCCCTTCCAACCCTGACTGATTCTATGAGTCTATGATCCAATGTCACCTGTATCATTGCATTTAGGTACAATATTTGGGTCCAAGGGCCTGCATCTTTGATGCTCTGATTTTCCTTCTTTATAATTAAATGTAATTATAGGTGGATGTCTGGTTAATTACTTGTGTCACATGAATGGTTTTTTTTTCCCATGGACAGTGCTGCTGAAAGTGAGTTCTCCCCTCCCCAGTCCTGCCAGCATAAAGCAAAGAGATTTTGCCTCTGCTCATTTTGTAGCCAAAGCAGACAGATTTTGTCAGCTTCTTGTATTTTTGGTATATTCTCAAGGCAAGTAATTTTTAGGGCCATGCTGCCTTTGAGTAGGCAAGTATGAAAACTTTCATTCTCCCTTTTGCTAGGAGCTTATTGTAACACAGGGCATCCTGACTTTCAAATAATAAGGTAATTGCATCACCACCTAATCAGTTGCCTTAGTAACAGATTTCCTAAATTTCCCTGTTGCATTTGCATGTTCATAAGTACAAAAATCAGATGTGGGAGAAGGAGGAAAGGAAACAAAAGAAAACCCAAGGCTCTGTAGGATGCACTCTGTGATGGGAAGACACCTGTAAGGCTGTTTGCTCATCATCCTGTGCTGTGTTTATTCACCTTTGTCATGTCTGTGGCCCCCTCAGTGATGCAGCACCAGCTGGTGTTAGCTGAACCGGGTTGGTGGGGCAAATCTGGAAAATTACTGGCATCCGCCCTGTAAGGTTTGATGGCACAGAGAGAAGTAGATTATGAATAAATCTTTGTATTGGTAACTACCAAGGGATAGCTATGGCAAGGCTGGGAACCCAGCAGACAATGAATTTACAATTCTAAGAAAGCTTGGGTTAAAAATGCTGGGTGTTGGAGTACTGCTTATTCGATGATGCACAACTGAGCAAAGGTTACCTCAGCAGATGTAATTTCCCCAGAACTTGCAGCAAGCTTTTCAGATCAGTTCCCTGCTCAACTCAGACTCAGGTGGTCCTGCTTGCACACTGAGAGGAGTCTCTGGAGGTGGCGCTGTTCGACATTTCAAACAGCATCACCTCCAGGATCCCTCCAGGTCCACTACAGCTCAGGAACTAGAAGCCTCTTGGTTTAACTCTGAGGCTCAACAAGCACCTTCAGACACCTGAACTAGCAGGAGATGAGGCACCTTGCATCTTGGACTTGGAAAGGCTGCTTTCCCTCTCCTTTCTGGCGAGCCTCCTGGTAGAAATGTGAGTTGAGACTGACATAGGGACAATTGTGTAGGAGAGGGTGAGGGTGCCTAGAGTCAGCACTGGGTGCACAGAGTAGCAGCACCTGGGCCAACTGTAGAGGCCTGAGAGCAGCAATCCTTGGGGAAGGGTGGGAGCTTGTCCACATGGGCATGACCCCTGCTTATCCTGCTGGAGCCTCTGCCATGCCTGAAGTGGGGGTGAAAGGCTTCTCCCTGCCCCCTGAGTCTTTGAAGACCCTGTGAATGCCTCCCTCGCTTGTCTTTAGGGGACACACGATGGGGAGGCACTGCAGGGAAACGTACTCTCTACAATTTTGGACCTAATCTGCCTTACAGGAGAGAGCTAAAGGCACCAGTGAGGTCACCAGATTGGCAAGACTCTCCGCCACGCCCAGCGCTCAACTCTGAAACCTCCCCCACCGAGAATGAGCAGCTCCCAGCAGTCACAGAGGCATTTCCCATCCTTGAAACAAGCCCTGTTGACAAGGCTGAGAAGGAGCTCCAGGCACACGATGTAAAACCCGGCTGGAAGAAGCCATCTCGCTACACCACCTCATGTAGCCACCTAGTGGCTGGTGGGTGCATAGCAACCTCCGCAGGTACACAGCCGGCACGGCGCGGCTGTTACAGCAGCAGTCTCCTTGTCGAGCAGGAGTCTCCTCCTCGAGCTGAGCTATGTGCCTGTGAAAAATTAAAGCACGCCTTGCTAAAAGGTGGATGTTGAATACAATGAATTAAGAAAGCAGAGTATATAGAGAGCGCCGTAATTATATCATCGGGGAATATCGTGTACACTGCAACGCCGTGATTCATGATGTTACAGGGAAATAACAGGAGATTAAAAATGTTCTTCAGTTCTCATCTGTAATGTAGCCCGGTTTAAGGTTATACTTATCAAAATTATCAGTGGAAAAACACCGTATTTCAGACCTTCAGTGGAAAAACACCGTATTTCAGAGCTGAGTCACAGTCATACCGAGTCAGAGATTAAGGTCTTGCTGGGGGAGCTGAGTGCTGAGCCTGTGAACAAGGTCCTGGGCTATCCTTGGACACTGAAAATACTGGGGAAAACATTAATGGGTCTTTTGGGCACAAGTGTGGGAGACAGGATTATCCCCATTTTATAGCTGAGTTACTTAAAAAGCAGTTCCTCAAGAAAAAATGGCCAGGTACAACTTCGGTGAGGAGAGCAACGGGACATATGCCTGCCCCTGCTCAGCCTGGCAAAGCACTCTGCCTTTGCTGGGTAAAGGTACCCTTCACTTAGATGTGCAGTCCCTTCTCTCATAGCAGCATGTATCTTTTCACACCATATCAGACAAGAGTGAGCTTTCTTTAGGTGTTGTTACAAAAGGCTTCAACAAATACTCGGCATCGAGTGGCAGGAATTGTTATTCCCAGGAGTTACTTTGGCAGCTTGGGCACAGGGAAATCAAGTCACTTTGCACAAGGGCAGGAGGTGGGAAGCAGAGTCCTGAACCTACTCACCTGGTTCATCTTTCAGCATTGGAAACTATAAGAAATATTTTCAGTAATCCAGTTATATAAAAAATAAAACTTACCAAACAAAGACAAAGTGCAAACACAGGACAACTTGGTGGTATGGAGCAAGAATTCCCTGTCTGCTAAGCTGAAGGAGGAGGATGTTACACATGCAACAAATTGTTTCTGAAAGAAGTCCAGAAATAGACTTGAGTATAAACACAGGAAATATTAGCACTGCATGTTTAGAGAACTTTATACTCATAATAATTTTCACAACTACTTTGAGAGGTAAAAAAACCCAACTCTCTGCTTTTGTCCATGACAGTAAGGCACAGTACTGTGAAGGCAGGGTGCTGGCGTGCAGCTGGCACGTAGGTGGACTGCAAGTCCATTGCAAAGTGGACTACCTTGCACCTGCAAGAAGTCTCATGAGGAGCAGTACTGACAGTGAGGCAAGCACCAATGAGCTCTTTGCAGCAATATCTACGGGAAAGACAGAGATCCCTGCCTACGATATAGCACCGTCCCTGTGGTCACTGCACAGTGCCAGAGAGCCCTGCTGGTACTCTACCTTACCACGTGGTGGGGATAGAACAGCAAAAGGGGACCCTGCCTGTGTGGTTGCAAGCATTCAGATTCAGAAAGCTGATTAATAATTTTCTTACTGTCAGAGATGCAAACTACTCACTAAGGCCTGTTGAGTCTCTCAGTAGTAAGCATCTTAAAATCATAGAATAAGTCAGGGTTGGAAAACACCACAAGGATCATCTAGTTCCAACCCCCCTGCCAGAGGCAGGGACACCTCACACTAGATCAGGCTGTCTAGAGCCTCATCCAACCTGGCCTTAAACACCTCCAGGGTTGGGGCTTCGATCACCTCCCTGGGCAACCCATTCCAGGGTCTCACAACTCTCATGGTGAAGAACTTCTTCCTAACATCCAATCTCAATCTACCCATTTCTAGCTTTGTTCCACTATCTTCTAGAAATCTAACCTCTTGTACAGATTCAAGGTGCTTAGTGGCCCAAATAGGCCAGTGAAATGATCTCCCTTAGTGACAAAGCTTACTGCAGATGACTGGGTCCTCGCACCCTGAGGTCTACCAGAGTTGGCTGAGAAACTCAGTTCAATTGCCAACACAAATGACAGATATTCAAGTAATGCACTTCTCCTCTGCTTATAGCCATGAGTGACATGTTCATGCAAATAGGCCATAGCATCTGTGGACATGGTAAACCTATGAGGAAAGATGCTAAGATAACTGGGTCTGTTTGAACTGACAGCTGAAACTGTGCCCTTCCAGCCAGCAGCTGATTATGTGGTCTGGGGCTAGGCAGGCATGGAAGGAACAGAAATTCTTTGGTTCTTTGGATCTGTAAGGGAAAGCATGGCACTGCTGGTGGTTTTCATGAGCTAATGGGTACTGTGACGCTGCTCAAACCAGTTCAGCATTGTGCTGGAGGTACATAGTTGGGAGCATGCTGCCAATGATCTGTGCCTTCCTATATTTCACATTGCTCACAAACTGACCCACCTGTAGGATCATCAGGTAATCAGAAATTGAAGCTCGGCAACAGCTACAGAGATTCTCCAACTGAAAGAAAGATCTCATGGGCAGCACCAAGATCAGATAATCAAGGCAAGGATGTCCCAGATACAAAAGTCTTCACAGGCTAAACCTGCAATTGACTAGTGCTGATCTGGGGACAACAGAACAGCAGAAGGGCAATAGGATTTCCTTAGGGAATAGGATCAGTACTGTGTCTAGTTACCTTCAAAATATTAATCAACGACCTGGATGAAGGAAGGGAGAGTACTCTTGAAAAGTTTGCTAATTTAGTGTGTCCACAGATGCACACAAATATCTTCATGGTGGAGGTCATGAGGATGGGGCTGTGCTCTTTTCAGTGGTGGTCAGTGATATGACAAGGGTCAATGGGTACAAACAGGAACACAGGAGGTTTTGCTTGAACTTAATGACAAGCTTCTTTACTGCGAGGAGCAGTACTGACAGAGCACTGGAATAGGTTGCCCAGAGAGGTTGTGGAGTCTTCTTTGCTGGAGACTTTCAAAACTCATGGGATGAATTCTTGTGCAACTCAATGAAGGCTTTAGCAGGAGGATTGGACTAGATGATCTCCAGAAGTCCTTTCCAACCTCTACCATTCTGTAATCCCATGGTTCATCAGGCTTGTGTGAAAGCTGTAGCAGAGCTTTACTGATGGAAATCAGGCAAGATGACGGTGCAGCAGAGAGACCAGTAGTGCTGGCTTTTATTTCACCTCCAAAGTTTTATTTCAGACACTTCTCAAAGTGTTGCTACAGCTCTCTCTGTTGATAAAAAAGGACTGGGGCAAGCACCTGCTGCCCAGGTGACTCCTGATCAGTCAGAGAGGTGAACAGGATGAAGCAATCAGTGCTGTTTGTGTTTGCATGAGTGCTGTCCACACCTGTCTGTGCAGATCACTGTGACTGTGCATATGCTCGAGTTGTATACATGTGCTTGTGTGTGTGCCTATGGGGAGTATATACTTAGCCTTGCTACTAGCTGGACGGGAGGGCTCGGATCTGCATCAGGCTTACCTCTCTTGGGTCACTCCCACAGCTTCCAAATGCACTTCCAGCCTTTCATGTAAAGGGTGGATTTTAATGTCCCTATGGAGGTCACATGTTGCAGCTGTGTGTTCCCCAGCAGTGCCAGAAAGAAAAAAAGCAGAAAGGAATCCTCAGCTACATGGTGGACTGTGACTTCACACCTAACCTCTCTTCACAGAGGGAACACCCAAAGGTGAGGGAGCAGCAGTGTTCCCAGCCAGCCCTCCACTTGCCTTTGCAGCAGGCTCTCTGTGTCCCTCTCAGCAACTCATTTCTGACAACCAGTGAAGCCTGTGAGGTCAGGCCATAGCAAAAGGACTTTTCTGCTCCACACCATGCAGATGCAAACTGATACTTGTGCTGCAAAGGCTTCCTCCACTTCCCCCTCATTTTTCAGTATTTTCTCCTCATTTATATTACCTGAACTAAAGCTTTCATAGCAAGAGGAAGAGTTATCAGTCCTATGCCTTGCAAACCAGGCCTCCAATGCTGTTTGGAGCCAGTCTGTTCCATGATTAATACTGAGCTGCATATCATAAGCATTTTAAGCATTTTAGGCTTTTTTTCTATGATGTTTGTGCTTTTCCTTCTCCAGGCCCTCCCCATTCAGGGCTTTGATGTGGGTAATGATTTCTTCTTTGCAGGAGCAGAGTTCATTGCTTCATACTAGGAATAAACATTCAATTCAGCCAAGAGTGAATTCATAACTACAATTCATATTCTGAAACAGGCCAAGTGGTTTTCTTGTTGACAGGTACACCATGTGGTTGCAATTAAGATTTAGGCATCAAAACACTAGGCCTGATATTTGCAGAGTGGGATGCCAATAGAAATGTTTAAAAAGGAGTGGGGCACAAGCTCTGGCAGCTCCCTGTCTGGGTCCTGCATTTACCATTAGTGTCCTTGCTAGGATGTAATCCTGCACTGCTTTCCCTATTAAACACATGGACTTGATGTTGGAAAGTTTAAAAAGGCATGAAAATTATATGGACTCTGTCTGGGAGAGAAGCTGAAGATGTGCAAAGGCTGCTGAATCACTTCATTTGAAGAAAGGAGACACAAAAATGTAAAAGACAGGACCTTTGATTGGCTGCTGGTCACACAAGGGTCCTGGGAGTACCCAAGCAGAATTACATCCTTCATACCTGCAAAAAGCAGAAGCTTACATGGTGCACTACAGAAAGGCCTGTGGAGGGAGGTAAATGTAAATGTAGCTTTTTTCTGATTATCCAGCTTATAAAAAAATGAAGAATAAGAGATTCTGGCAGAGGGACCCAACAAACAGTCTTGAAAGCTTTCAGAGCCATGAGACTGTTGCACAGAACAGTCTCATTCCTGGAAAGACAGGCAGTTAATGCTAGAGGTTGAACAGCCCCAGAAGACCAATCTAAGTATGCATTTATGTTCTCTGACAGACTGCAACACCTTTTTACATGCTTTAAATACTGCCTTGTGAAAAGATGGACAATGGATCATGCTGTCTTCTCTGGAAATCCAGGGTTGGGACTGATCATTCTGTGGTCCTGCATAGATTGTAAAGCCTTGCTCTCCTCTTACACTCAAACAAGTACACAGTATAAACACAGACATGCACAGCTTCAAGAGTCACACCAAGTCTGCGCCTGAAGTAGCTCACTTCAGGTTGTAGCTAACATGAAAAATCAGATACATACCAAGAACTGAATCCTTTATATGGAGAGTTACACAGGGTTAAAAATGTAGGTGTTGCTCGGTGAGCTGCAGGCATGGGGAAGGCTGATTTATTCAGGGAAATGTATCCTCCTTCCTTTTGCCTTTTCATGGCAATAGCACAGCTGCCCTGTGTCCTTTAGGACATCCTCCCACAGGCAAGAGACAGCACATGTTATTTCAGGCTTCAAGTGTCCTATGTCCCAGTTGCCTAATGAAGAAGTGCAAAGCCACCACCTGCCCAGCTGCTGCCATGGACAGGATATCAACAGCTGGATTTGCCCTTCCCTCCACCAAAAGCAATGTTGGTCCTTCCCTGCAGAGCAGCCAATCTTCACAGCATATGTAGGGTAATTTACTCTGAGACCTCCGTCCTGCCACCAGGCTGAAAGAGGCCAACAGATTCACAGGGCTTGGGGAGAAGGAGCAGATGGGCCCAATAGATAGCCAGGCAGATGGGCGGCCGCATCACATCAGCCTTGTTGTCTTTGGAAAAACCAAGCTAAAAATAATAACAGTAGGAGACAGACATTTGAGAAGTTGAGAATAAGGCACAAATGTCATGTGAATCATAGGGCCTAAACCGATGCCTAGGCTATCTCAGGCAACTGCATTGTGTTATTCCTTTCATATACCATTCTCAAGGATGGCTTGCTCTTTCACTCCACCTACTCAGTGGAAAGCTTGAATTACCCTTTATTTATCTGGTCACTGAACACACTCTCATAATTTCCAGCCTGGATTTTTGTTACTTTCTTGGACAACTTCATCGCAACAAGAACTTAGACGGTGCCAAATTAATTTGAAGTTAAAAGGAAAAGTACGAAGTCAGGAAAAATGAGGCCAGTTTTAGAAGAACTGAGTCCTAGTGTTCAGGAAGCACAGACTGCAAAAGGCCTGTTGTTCTGAATGTCTGTGGATGATGCTTCTTTACATTTCTGTAATGCCTCTCAGACAATGTGCTCAGGAAACCAAGGCTGAACTACCACCCGTGTTTTCCAAGCCTAGTGTCATGAACATTGGTTCAGGGATTTCATTGCTCCTGGTACTGATGCTGTTTCTACTGTAACAGTTCACCAGCACATTTGCTCTGCAGCAAGGTCCTGTTCTGCATAGCCCTGGGATTAGAAAAACAGAAAGACCACTTCACAGGTCAATAGTCCTTGACTGTTGCAAGAAGGCTTAAATGAAAAGTGAGACTGGGAGTGAAACAGCAGCAAGCAGAGAACCAGGAGACATTTTGTGTATGCCAGGAAGTAGTAGCTTCTGCAATGACTTTACTTGGCTCTTGTAGAGGAGAGGCAGATTTTCCTGCAACGGCAGTCACCATCTTGCTTGAAACTCACAGCAGCAGAGCTGGTTATGTTAGTGCTGTGTAACAGTCCTGACATTGCTGACTGGGGGAGACAGCACCAGGATTGGACTGCAAGCTGCCAGAAAACAGCTATTACTACATATCAGATGCACACCGTATAAAGAACAGACAAGCTACACCAGCCTGTATTTCAGTGAGCATCAAGTAAGGCAACTTTGGGCTGCAAACAGCAGTGTCTGGACCTTGCTTTCCCCCTCACACACTGCAGCAGTTTTTGTTGTAGCAGGAAAAGGTCAGGTTGAAGCAGCTTCTCTAGTGGGTTCTGTAAAAACACAAAAAGCTTGCCAGTTAGTGTCAGTGCACTACATATGGACACAACACAATTAAAAGGAAAATAAAATGGTGAAGAGATGATATAGGCACAGGATTGGAAGAATTAATTTTCTCTACGGCATTTGGGCAAGGAGAAATAGATACCTCCAGAGAAGTCCTCATGTCCTAAGGTATGACATACAATATGAAACAGTCTCTAGATGGGCCTGTTGATATTGCCCAGGGAGGTTGCGGATGTTCCCTCTCTGGAGGTGTTCAAGGCTAGGTTGGATGAGGCCTTGAGTGACCTGTTCTGATGGGAGGTGTCCCTGCATATGACAGGGGTTCGGAACTAGGTAATGTTTGAGGCCCCTTCCAACCGAAAGCATTCTCTGATTCTATAAAGGAAGACCAAGATGGCAGCTTGAATTAGATGTGATGAATCGCACCTGAGAATGGTTTATTTGAAAGCACAGTGTGGTGTTTTCAGCCCTGTGGGATTTGGAGTGAATTATTTTAGAAATAAAATGTATGGACAGAGAAATTTATGATCCCATGACAAACTCCTGGCCCAGTGTTTAGGTATAGCAGATAGGTGCAGTGTTTAAAGATTTAACTGGCAGATGAAGTTGCCAAGCCATTGTCCATTGTATTTGAAAGGTCATGGCAGACTGGTGAAGTTCCTTATGACTGGAAAAAGGCAAATATAATACCTGTCTTCAAGAAGGGAAAAAAGGAC
>VWZI01006239.1:0-20873 GCA_013396835.1 Psilopogon haemacephalus | reverse complement strand
AAAAAAAAAAAAAAAAAAAAAAAAGAAAGAAAGAAAAAGGAAAATCTCTTTCCTTATTACTTCCTCCTGCCATCCCCATGCAAGCCCAGATAAAACATTATGCACAAGGATGGTCTGTACTCATTGTGATTGAAAAAAAAGCACAGGATATGATGCATTAGAGTGAACTCAGTTAACCATTTCTGAAAAGTGAAAATGTACACAAACTAGTCGCTTTTCTGAGTTCCTCTGAAGTTCTTGGAAGAGCAAGGACACTGCACTTTTAATCACTTTGGACTCAAATGTCCTTATGGAAGCTCTGAGGTTCTTGGAAATTTTAGTCAGTCATTTGTTTGTATGCAAGCTTCGAATTCAGTTCATTGTGGACCTTGAAACATCTCTGTCCCTGGAGACCGGAATGGTTTTGTAAACTAATAATCTCTACCTAGCTTAAATGGGATAAATTGCTGTTGAGAGGATCCATTTTAATTTGTAGGAGGTATCTCCATCAGAACAACACATACTTCCCCATCTTTGGTGATTGCTGGCCATGTGCCTGAACCCGGGTTCCCTCTGCAGAGCTCTGAACAGCAATTTGGAACCACAAGCAAATCTGTCTTTGGTGTCACATTCCCACTGTCTCATCACTTGATGCACCACATGAGTCATTTTCCAGGGACAGAAAGATAGAAAAGGAGAAATCACACTGGTCTGTACATTAGTTGTTGTCACTTAGAAAAAATATGCTGCATAGTCTGGCTATTGCCTAACTCCATTACCTCACCCCTAGGCTGATCACCAGCCTCTTGTTCTCTGGATCACAGCTCTGTTGCAATGACCATGGGGTATTTTGGAAAGTGATTATTTCCTCTTCTCAAAATCCTTCTGCTGTTAAGACCAATGTGACTCTCTGGTCACATAGTGAAAAGACGTTTACACAGTCATTTGTTAGATTTGTTAGATCAGTAAGGCAAGCCACTGATTTCAGTTCCTCAGTTTGTTCAGAAAGTTACCAAGCTCAGAAAGAAACACTGTAATTTGTTTTCCTAAGCCATCCTTCCTATTACACATCTTGTAATTCACCTTTTTCATAAGTAATTTGAGTTTAATTCTCTTAGATTCCATGAATCTTCATCTGAGTAGATCCCTAGTGGTCCTTCTCACCAAAAGCTGCTTCATACTTCAGCCTTGGCTGAGAAACTTGTACTGGTATTGAAAAAGAAATGTTCCAGCCCCTAGGGCTATAGGTACAGCTTTTTGGACACATCTTTGTACAGACGGAAATGACAGCTGTCAAAGATTCATGAACTCCTGATGCTGTTGACACAAAACCTGTTTGCTAAAATTTCTCTTTTGGAGGTGACCATTTCACTGCTAGCCACCTTGACTATTCAGAGCCAACAGAATGATCCAAGAGTGAGCAACTCTGCTAGTTAGACAGTTGCCTTCCCTGTTAGGCAAACTTATTTCAGACAACTTCCTTCAGCTTGTCTAGAGCCTCTTCAGCTGCCTACATGTCTACAGTTGCCAGCATTCTTCTTTGCCAGTCATTCGTTCTTTTACTCTGGGGCTGCTGAAAGAGTTTTTTGATGACAAGTCTCAAATTATGGTCAAAGACCTGGCACTTAGGGACATGGTTTGGTGTTGAGCCTTCAGTGCTGGGTCAAAGGTTGGACTGGATGATCTTTGAGGTCTCTTCCAACCGGAAGTTTTCTGTGAATATATGACTTTGTTCTCTCTCTTGCCTGATCCAGATAATCCCATTGGTATTTAGACACATAATTCAGGAGTCCATGTTAAGTAATAATGAACTGAGAAATATGTTCATATGAGTCCATGTTAAGTAATAATGAACTGAATATGAGAGAGGCAGGAGGGGAATTTGAACTTGTTCAACTTGAAGAAGAGAAAGGTTAGAGGATCCTGCTAGTGACCCCATTTGTGTAATGGTATGATGCAGTGAAGACAGAGCTTCTTAGAGCTGTACAGGCATTGGCTGACAGGCAACAGACACAAAGTACAAAAGCAGGAATTTCAATCTGATTGTAGAAAAAAAAAATCACTTCAGGGATGGTAAAATATCGGAGCAGGTATCAGAGAGATAGTGCCCTCTTAATTTTTGGAGATATCAAAAACTCATCTGGACAAGTCATTGAACAACATATTGTAGAAGGATGTACTTTGAGCAAGTGATTGGACAAGAAGGATCTCCAGAAGCCTTTTCCAACCCAGATTTTGCTTTGACTCAATAGTTCCTTGAGTTTTCAGAACATCTCAGATATTGACTATGAGTGAAAGCCACCCTGTTAAGTTGTCATTCACTATATAGTTTAAGAAATTTTATGCTGGTAATTTCTACACCAATAGTAATAATTTCTTCCCTCATCTGACCAGTTCATAGAAGTTTAGTTTTGTTTCAGGTGGGGATCTGTTTGTTGCATAATAATAGTACTTTAGCCATAATTGTACCAGAAATATTTTTATTATTGGCTAAAACCACTAATTTCTTTATTTCTTTTTAGCTCAAATTAGCGGATCTCTTTTTTTTCATTGCTAATCATTTTACCAGCTGAATTATTTCCATATATAATCTCTTCCATTCATTAAGGGTTTTTCCTTTTTTGCCCATTGGCAGCGAAGATATTTGGCGTTGAAAATTGATAAGATATCAGTGTATATATATGTGGCCTTTAAATGTGATTAATTAATGTTTGGAAAGAACTTGGTAATCAGTCAAAGAAAAACTGCAAGGCTGTGAGGCTTAACAGAGAAAACTTTTCCTTTACATGTTGCTTGATTTGTTGTATAAACAGTGATGTGAACGAACACATCAGGACCCAAACTGGAAAGCCACTTCTTACTATTCTGGATTATAGCAATAGTAGAAGGATTAGTAGAAGCAATAGTGGAAGGATTTTGTTTGCTTTTTGAAGCATATGACAGCTTTGGCTTGCTCTATACGTTTGCAGGCAGCTTAGTTCTCCATCAGCCTGTATTTTGTCAGTTAAATGACAATCTGAAACCCTTGCCCAGCAATTTTCCCAAATGAAGGTTTCTCACTACCATTGCTTCCCCAGCAAAAAATCACACAGCCTTGTTTGGCATCTTATCTCCTACCAGCTCTTATTCAATTGTCCAGAACTTGAAAAATAATGAGAAACCCAAGAAAACGTGATAACAAACCGTAATGTGCTATGGTTTAGGAAAGTGTGATTATGAGCTCCATGGAGACCATTGTCAGGTCAGATCTGTCTTTTTTAATTAACTGAAGTAGAGAGAAAATAGCGTATTAACAAGATTAACAAATGGATTACTAAATTCTAGGTGTTAGTAAGTATAATTTCCTATATTATTTCAGAAGGTGTTGGCCTAGGAAATAATTTTAATTTTTAATATCTACATTTCTTACTAAGTTTGAAAATGTTCTGTGGGAGCCCCTTGAGGGCTGGACTGGAATTGATCTTCTTGTACATTAGCTCAGAGATCAAGCTCTTTTGCAGGGAGGAAAAACAGTGCTTTACCTTTTCCCTAACATAAAAACTTAAAGAAGCCCATACTGATTTGTCTAGTTCTCTAGAGCAAAATTTTAGGCTATGACACGATAATTATCCATTTCCTTTTGACATTTTCAGAACCACATCCTGGAAAAATAAAAATGGGTCAGGATTAATAAGTATGTTTTTATCCAAATTTGAAACTTCTTAGGATGTTCCCCTGAAACAAGGGAAAAGAAGCAGTCTTGGAGGGAGATCACAAACACATCAATGTACAAAGGCATGGGGTTCTTTTTTGCAGAATGTTTATTGGTGATTGTGAGGTATTTAAAAGCTCTGTTGCAAAAATCATGATTAAGCTCGGCATGGACTAACAGGTAAGTAATGGGGAAGGCAAGAAAGAAACGAGAAAAACAAAGTTTGCCGTAGAGACCAATATGGATTGATCAGCACATTGTTATCATTAAAATATAGTTTGTAGTATATTAGAGTGAAATTAAAAGATAAGCAAATGTCATTCAGTAAGACAGATAAATCTCTTTCTATATGGAGTTATCCAGTTACTGTACATTTACTGATAGTGTTCATGCTTGTAATGAAAGAGTAAAAGATGCCACTTGTAGCACTGTCAAAGACTGCAGAAAACTTTGTCATTGTCACAGGATCACAGGATGTCAGGGGTTGGAAGGGACCCAAAGAGTTCATTGAGTCCAACCCCCCCTGACAGAGCAGGACCATACAACCTAGCTCAGGTCACAGAGGAATGCATCCAGATGGGCTGTGAAAATCTCCAGAGAAGGAGACTCCATAACCCCTCTGGGGAGCCTGTTCCAATGCTCTGTGACCCTTACAGTAAAGAAGTTTACCCTTGTGTCGAGGTGGAACCTCCTGTGTTGCAGCTTATATCCATTGCTCCTTGTCCTGTCACAGGGAGCAGGTGAGCAGAGCCTGTTGCCCCACTTCTGACACCCAGCCCTCAGGTATTTATAAACATTTAATAAATCCCCTCCAGACTAATAAGCCCCAGGTCCCTCAGCCTCTCCTCATCAGGCAGTGCTCCAGACCCCTAATCATCCTCATAGCCCTCCACTGGACCATTTCCAGCAGGTCCCTGTCCTCTTAAACTGGGGAGCCCGAAACTCAATCCAGTATTCAAGATGGGGTCTCACCAGGGCAGAATAGGGGGGAAGGAGAACCTCTCTTGATCTGCTGGACACACTCTTCCTAATAGACCCCAGGATCCCATTGGCCTTCTTGGCCACAAGGGCACATTGCTGTCCCGTGCTTAACCTCATTCACCAGCACTCCCAGGTCCCTCTCCACAGGGCTGCTCTCCAGCAGATCACCTCCCAACCTGTACTGGTGCAGTTTATTATTCCTCCCCAGATGCAGGACTCTGCATTTGACCTCGTTGAACCTCATTTGGTTCCTCTGTTCCCATCTCTCCAGTCTGTCCAGGTCTTGCTGGATGGCCACACAGCCTTCAGCTGCATCAGCCAAGCCTCCCAGCTTGGTGTCCATACCCATACAGTTCTGTTCCAAACACACTCCAGTAAAAAAATTATTTTTCCTGTGCTTTTATAGTGCACCTCTGTCTCTGTTTAAGGTCCCAGGGCAAAACCTCCCAGGATAGACTTTAGATTATCCTCCTCTCCTTCCTTCATCTCCCTTCCATAGGGAAAAGGTAGGCAGGGGAAGGTAAGGGTTAACCAAAGGGACTTACTTGGAATTGGAAGTTAAAAATGTAATTAAAAAAAAAAAAAAAAAAAAAAAAAGGTATTAAGGGTAAAGGAACATACAGGGAAATTAAGGAAAGGGAGAGGTACATAAATTTACAAAGTCAAATCGCAGATGGCAATGGATTCCCCCTGGATTGCAACGGATTCTACGGAAATAGGCCTGACCACGTGGAGTAGGCCCAAGCATATGGCAAGCAGGCCCAACCGTGTGCTCGGCAGCTCTCAGGTAGGAAGGCAAGAGAAGAGGGAACCAAAAATTCCTCCCCCTGAAATAGAGGCGAGAAAATGGAAGGGAGTAACACGACCTGGGGACCCCCTCCCCTGGGAGGTCAGGTTCCTGCCCACTTTGAGGGTTCAGGTTTCCACCCACCCACCTGATAGCTCTTAAACCACAACAACCTGGAAAGATCTTGTGCAAAGAAAAAAAAAAAACAAACAGCTACGACTATAAATCATGCAATTTGCCTAAGCGAGAACTCTTCTGCTCTAACTGGTTTCCTAGGACAAGGGTACGCAGCAGGTTGCTCTCAGTATCAGAGAGTTAAATGCCTGCCTCCATCATGCCCTGCTCCTGGTTCTCAGTATGAGAGAGGCCCATGACAAAGGCAAATATGTCCTGCAGAACGCCTCACAGAGGTCACCATGCACACAAGGAGCGCCTGTGCCCTCTTCAGTGTTTCAGTATTATTCGGAGTGTTTGTAGATACTACAACAACAGCGGTGCCAACCAAATGCCAAGAGGTTACAGAAGTGTTCTCATAGCTGGAAGACTAATAAAGGCTGTCTCCTTCAAATAGATTCAGTGACTGGTAAATTTAATACCAAGCCTTTTCCAAGCACAAAACCTCCGTAAAAACAACGGAGGAAAAAGCGTTTTCACACTGACTACTACTATAAAAGTGGCTTTGAAGTAGACATCCCATCACAGCAAAAAGATCTAGACAGGTTCATCTGCTGCCTCCCTGGGGCAGCCTCCTAATCTGGTACAGCCCTAGGACTACTTCCCCTTACTGCTCTTTCATGTGGGTGGTGATGAAGTTTCAACATGTAGTTCAAGAGCAATCAAAAGACACTTCAGGGTTTTATGATGGTTGGCAAGGGAAATCTAGAGCACAGGCTATTTTTCCTCCAGCATTGCAGCTGCAGGCAGCAACACTGGAAGAATCAGATGGACCCAATCTATTAATACATAGCTCTGTGACTGACACAGTTGTAGGGTTTTTGATAGCAGCATGTCCTACATGGCAACAGGCCTGCTAGTGTTGGGTGGAATTCATAGAGCCTCTTTGACAAACTATACTTGAAGGAGGATATGGGAGAATTTCAGACTTGCCTGTGACAAGTTAAGGGGATGACACACAGAGTGATGGGGTGCTAGAAAGGTTCCTCAGCCTGTTGCTCTTAGATGTGTTGGCTACAATGCAGCAGCCTTGAAGTATCGTGAAGGTAAACCTAGAACTCCAGAGGTAATAGAAACCAATAAGAAAACATCCATGAAACACTTTGGAGGAATTAACGGGTGTTTGTCTACAAAGGTGATGCAGCTGAAAGTCTGCCTGAAGTGCCTCTACACCAATATAGGCGGCACCAACAAGGAACAGGAGGAGCTGAAAGCCACTGTGCTGCTAAATAGCTGCTAAATTTACTTAAATTTAGTGGGACAAATCCCGTGAGTGAAGAACAGGTATTGATGGCTGCAGGCTGTTCAGAAAGGACAGGTGAGGAAGGAGGAGTAGAGTGGTTATCCTTTACGTCAAGAAATGGATAAATTGTGATGAAGCGTCTCTGAACAATAGCCATGAGCAGGTTGAAAGCTTATGGGTGAGGCAACAAAAGGATGGTTGGTATTTGCCATGGACTGCCTGATCAAGGAGAGCCTGTTGACAGAGTCTTCCTATTACAGCTACAGTTACAGCTGTGTGCTCACAGCCTCTCATCCTGATGGAGGACTTCAAAGTAGCACAGCAAGCTGTAGTCAATCCAGGAGACTCTTGGAACGCAACAAGGATAACTTCTTAAGCCTTAATAGCCTTAGCAGAGAGAATGTCATACTGGCTCTGATGTTCATCAACACAAGAGAGCTAATCAGTGACATCAAGATGGGAGGTAGCCTGAGGTGTGTGGTAGAGTTCACAGTCTTGAGGGATGTGGGTCAGGCAAAGAGTATAGTCAGGACCCTGAATTCTAGGAAAGCAAAATTCCAGCTGTTGAAAGAGTTAGTCGGCAGGGTCCCTTGGGAAATGGCCCCCAGAAGAAAAGGAATAGAACAGAGTTGGTAGATCTTTAAGTACACTTTCTATAGAGCGCAAGAGTTTTGATCCCCAGGTGTAATAAATCAGATAAGGAAGGTAAGAGATTGGCATTGATCAGTCATGACTTATTAGTCAAACTAAATGGCAATCAGGGACAGGTATCTTGGGAAGAGTATAGGGACACTGTCATCCTGTGTAAGGATGGAGTCAGGAAAGTCTAGGTGTGTCTGAATCTGAATTTGGAAAGGGATGTAAAGAATAAAAATAAGGGCTTCTACAAGCATGTTAGCCAAAAAAAAGAAGGCCGAAGAAAGCGTACCCTCTGATGAGCAAGACTGTCACACTGTTAACAGACAAGGAGATAGCAGAGGTACTCAACTTTTTTTGCCTCATTCTTCACTGGTAACCTCTCTTCCCACACGTCTCAAATGGATGGAGCAAAAGATGGGTGGGGTCTGGATAGCAAAGTTGTTTCCACACTCAAGATCACCTTAGGAACCTGAATACACATAAGTCTATGGGACCTGATGAGATGCTTCCCAGAGTCCTGAGGGAATTAGCTGATGTAGTTGCCAAGCTACTCTCCATGATATTTGAAAAGCAAGGTGAAATCCCTGGTGACAGGAAAAAAGAAAACACTGCATTTCTTTTCTTAAAAAAAGATGATCCTGTCAGCCTCACTTCTATGCCTAGGGAGATCATGGAACTAGATCCTAGAAGCTGTGCTAAAACACATGGATGACAGGCACATGATTCAAGACAGCCAGCATGGCTTCGCCAAGCACAAGACCTGCTTCACCAGCCTGGTGGCCTTCTATGATGGAGTAATTACATTAGTGAACAAGAGAAGAGGTACAGATCTGGACTTCTGTAAGCCCTTTGACACAGTTCCTCACAACATCCTTCTTCTAAATCGGAGAAATAGGAATTTGATGAGTGAACTGTTCGGTGGATGAGAAACAGGTTGGATGGTTGTATCCAGAGTGTAGTAGTCAATCGCTCAATGTCCAGATGGAGACTGGTAACAAGTGGTGCCCCTCAGGGACCCACAGTGGGACTAGTGTTGTTTAACATCTTCATTGGTGACATACAACAATAGGATGGAGTGTATCTTCTGCAAGTTTGCAGATGACTCCAAACTGAGTGGTGCAGCTGACATGCCTGAGGGACAGAATGCCATCCAGAGAGGCCCAGACAAGCTCAAAAAGTGGTTCTTTTGAACCTTGTTAAGTTCAACAAAACCAAGTGCAAGGTTCTGCATCTTGGTTTGGGCAATGCCTGGTACAAATACAGACTGGGGGCTAATATGATTGAGAACAGCCCTACAGAGAAGGATCTGGGGGTACTGGTGGACAGAAAGCTAGACACAGGTTGACAATGTGTACTTACAGCCCCGAAGGTAAACCATGTCCTGGGCTGCATTAGAGGAAGTGTGGCCAGAAGGTCAAGAGAGGTGATTCTGTCACTCTACTCCACTCTTGTGATACCCCACCTGGAGTATTGTGTGTATCTCTTAAGTCCTCAATCCAGGAAACACCTGGACTTCCTGGAGCAATCCAGAGGAGGGCCATAAACACGATCAGAAGGCTGGAATGAGTCTCTTATGACAAAAAAAGCTGAAAAGTTTGGGGTTGCTCAGGCTTGAGAAAAGAAGGCACCAGGGAGACCTCATTGTGGTCATTCAATACTTAAAGTGGCCCCAGAAGAAAGACCTTTCTTTGAAAAGCCTATTATGATAGGATGAGGGGTAATAGTTTTAAACTAAAAGAAGAGATAATGGAAAGAATTTTTTTTACAATCAGGGTGGTGAAACACCAGAATGGTCTGATGGAATGGAGGTTTGATTAATTAATGCAAGATGGTTTTCCAAAATTAATATTGCTTATTAATTTCGATATCCAAACTTTTCCACCCCCAACCACCAAATTTTAATAATAAACAGGTTCTTTCTTAGCAGTTATGGAACACATCACATAAACAAGATCCAGTAGTAACTGTTAATATGTAAAAACAATCCAATTGTTATCAACACTGAAAGAGAAGGTTTTGGTGGTTAATAGTGTCACTTGGCCACTAGATGGACTCAGGACCCCTTTCTGCTTAAGGCAGAAGCTAAGTAATAAAGAAAGCTTTACATTTTTACTCACAAATATTTCTCCCACCTTGCAGGGTTAGTAAGAAATTGAGAGTACTCAGAACACTTGCTGAAGTTCTGTTGCCTTTCTGGTTGTTGCTGCTGCTAGCTGCTGGTGCAGCTGCTGAGACTTCTGGTTCACCCCAGGCTCCACAGGCTGCTGGAAGAAGGGGTGGAGGGAGGCAGACAGTTTCTGACCTGATCCCAGCTTTTGAACGATCTGCTTGCTTGTCTTCAGGACATGCAGGCAGATGTCTTGTGATGTGTCTCAGTGGGTCTGTTTCTCACGCTGGCTGTAGTATGCAGCTAATTGCATGAAGGCTTGTCAAGTTACTCCTGGAAAAACTCGAAACAGTTCCAGGCTGGAATATAGCTTATATTGCTATGAAGCAATAAAGCAATACCAGCATGGATACAATGGCAAAGTACAAAATAATAGCAAAAGCACAGCAAAGCACATTGTGTAACCTGCTTATCTGTTTTTATATCAGTGCCTGAGATTGATTGGACCTTTGGACAGAATCAGCTTATCCAATCAGAGTGGCAGTAAGCCAAGCTATGACCATATTTGGGTGAAACCACACCTTTGTTATAACCATACAGGGAGAACACATAGACCCAGCACAGGCTTAGCATAAGGCAAGTGCATGCACCCTGTTTACCACAGGATGCAAGAAGGAGAAAAACAAGTTGCCGGAATACTCAGACTCTGTGGTGGTTCAGCAGCTACCTGCCTCGCACCCCCCACCCCTGACACACTTTGAAATAACCCAGGCTAGGACTCAGTTGGATGGAAGTTAATGAATGAAGCTTTATATTCACAGCTTTGCACAATATACAAGCAGATATTTACAATGTATAACAGATATTTACACATATATACAGTAAAAAGGTAATACGGAAACACCACACCCCTCCTGTAGATCAAAATCCCTAAGAGAGGTAACCAGCCAGCCCTACCACCTTCCCTCTTTCCCCAATCTTATCTCACCATCTGTTTTATGCAGCAGATAGGCAAAGGGAGATCTTCCAGGGGGATTAGCAGCAGGAAAGAAGTTAGTGAAATTATTCAGATTCAGCCACGAAAGGCAGAGAGAAAGAGCCATGCAAAAGAGCAGCCACAGCCCAAAGCGGTCTGAAAAACTCTGACTTATCTATATTTGGGTTACAACTAATTTTTTCTTTCTCAGTAGAGCTATGAGACAAGTAGCATGATCAGTGTTTTCTTTTCTCAGCTTATAGTCTAATTTCTCATTCGAATTCTCCAATTAGTTCAAACCAGCACACCATGGTTCCAGGTCTTTTGTTCTTTTTCTTTCCCACGATTGCCTCTTCCCCAAAACATAGGGAAGGCAGAAAAATATGCCTGGGCAAGCAAGCAGATATACAGGCCTATTTTGAACCTTCAGGTCTACCACGACAAGTGGGTTGCCCAGAGAGGTGGTACCCATCCGATTGATGGAAACATTCGAGGTCAGTCAGGACAGGGTTCTGAGCCACCTGATCTAGTTGAAGATGTCTTTGCTCACTGCAGGAAAGGGGGTGGGGTTGGACTAAAAGGTCTTTAAAGATCCCTTCCAACTCAAAAGATTCTATGATTCTGTGCTTCTATGAATCTATAGTTCTTTGATCCCTGCTGGACTGATCAAAATGGAGCTGTTTCTAGTATGATCCCTTTACTCTCTGCGTCATGTAGCAACTTAGACAAATAACACACCATCACATGCAAACCTGCATCTGCTACTTCCATACCTGGATGAAACGTCTCTATTTACATTCCTGGTGGTTTATGTTTCTTGTCACTTATTGTACTTTAAATATGCCACTCCATAGCAGTGGAAGAACAGGAGCCACTTGGCACAGGAGGTCCCCTTTCATTCTTAGTGTCTCTCACAGAAAATAGGAGTTGCAGACATTTCTCAAACTGCCTGGGGAGATCACATGCTCCAAGGGTAATCTAGGGCACTGGGTCTCCACAAGAGCCACTACACTGTTTGAGAGTGATAGAATACAAGAGACATGAGAGCAGTCCATTGAGCATATGCGGACTTCAGGAGCAGTGCATTCAGGTGCCAGTTATGACTGAAGTCACTACCACAGCAGTGACTCAGTGTACCCACTTGCCACTGGGGTGAAGGAACAGGCCCAACACACAAGGTCACCAGAGGAGACAAGTTCCCCATCCCAGAAGATGAGCTGTTTGTAATTCTCACTCCTCCATGTCCATCACTGATGTGAATGAAGCTGTGGATGCATGAAGCTGAGCCTGGGATTCACAATGAAGCCAGAAAGGCAATGTCCTCAGGTCCACATTACAAACCATTAGGTTGCTACACAAGGGCTCATGTATGGGCACATGAAAGGTATTTGAATGATCCAAGCAGATACTCCAAGCAAAATTTCCAAGCTCATACCATCCCAGGGAATGACAGATGAGAAGATCCCATCCCAGAGATCCAGCTACCCAAACAGCAAATAGTATTTCATGGGTCAGTGACCTTAAGACAATGAACAAAGTATATTTTTTTCCTAGGTAAGTCTTTACTAATATTTAATCTGCTGCCTCACAGAATCACGTTGCACCTCTCTGCTTTAACTTGAGTCATACTGAGCTGGTCAGCAGCATGTGTTTTCTTGGTTTGAACCCATTGTCCTCATCAGTTATTGTCACCCTGGGACTCTGTCACTGCCTTAGCTCTCATCTAGCACTAAAAGACACCAACTCTAGTCATGGCTCTGTGGAGAAGAAAATGACCAACAGCTGCTTTCTTGGAGGCTTTTTTTTGTTTTGTTTTGTTTATATAACCTTGGAAGAATTTCTGAGACAAACACTCATATCTTTAGTGATAAAGTCCAAAAGTAAGTCAAGTGCTTCTGCCAAAAGCTGTCTTCTTATTTCAGAAGAGAAGATTTTTAACTTTGAGGATGAAATTGTGTGAACAGAGACCTTTTTTTTTTTTTTTTGAAGCCTCACCTAGGCACAGTTTTCTCAAAATAAAGCTTCATTTGTATTTTAAAAAATAAATAGAACCAAATTGTTCTCTTTTCCATAGTTGTCAGGTGTCATTAAAATCAATGGGAACTGTGCAAATAAACCTGAGGTAAAATGTGACTGGTAGCTCATAGAATTGAGAGAGAAACAAATTTAAAATGGATTTTGGGTTTAAAATATCAGAGGGATCAGCTGACTATGTGTTACAGAAAGGAAAAGAGCTGACTTAGAAAGCCTTAGGAATCAGGGTTATCAGAGGAGTTCTGCCAAGGTTATTTATCTATAGTGGTAGATACTGCTATTTTGACTTGCAGACTGATGGAGAAATATAAACTGCCTTATTCCCTTGTCCCAGTTAGATTAGTCAAGTACTTATGCATTTTATCTTTTAATTAATTGTATCAGCTAAGTGTGTATTTAAAAACTGGATTTCTGTGCAGAAATCCCCAATATATTCATAACTTCTCCTACACCCCCCTTCCAGACACCCTGCCAAGCACTGAGTCATAGCTCCATTTTATTCCATTCTTTCCAATACTGCACAACAATTACACAGTCTATGAGAAAATTATATTTGTTGTTTAATCATCAGGGAGATCACCCATTCATAAGAGAGGGAAAAAGCAGCCCATGTAGAAAGAAGACGATTTAAGAGAGGGTTGCAGAACATGATCTGTTTAAAAGTCAGCTAAACATATGGAACACTTGGAAGCATGGTGGAAGGTCATTGATTTTGGCAGTCTATTTTAAAAGAAAAAATGTAGAGGAACAACACAGCTGTTAGTTTCATGCATGCTTGTATTTTCCAAAACTTTGTTGATGTAGAAGAAACAGAAACTGCATGTGATTGTTGTTGTGGGTTTGGATTGTAGAACAAAACCCAAAGCAAGGCCACATATTGTCTTTGCCCATTGTGGATGGAGCAGTAATGGTGACTAAACACAGGGATGATTCCAGTTAAATTACTTCTCATCCTTGCCATTGTGGGTTTGTTGCAGCTATGCCTCCCCAGGCACCTCCCCCGGAAATATAATGCTGAATTTATACCTAGTTAGCACTGCAGGGCAATCTCTCCCTCCCTAGTGCCTGAAAAGAAACAGATAGAGACATAGTAAACTTTGGCCACACAATGTTCATTTAAACAAATGTTAAATAGATTAAATCCATTTCAAAAGATCCAAGGTTGGACAAAAAGGAATCACAACCATCTTTTTCTTCCGAGGAAGTGCAGATTGCCTTGATGAAAACAGGGTTTCAGGCTGTTTCACAGATAAGAGCATTCATTCATCTGTGCCCACAGATAATGGCCCAATGCAATGTGCACCCTTTATTCTGCCAGGTCGTGCAGACAAGTGGCATATTTAAAAGGGCTGTGCTCTAGGTGCACTTGGTCTGTTTTGAAGCATGGCAGAAGGGCTGTACATGACAAACTAACTCTTTATCTTGACGTTTCAGTGTAGTCACATCCCAGCAGAGCGTTGCACTAGCTTACCCATGTTCCCTGCAAGATAGCCTGGTGCTGAGGGTGCAATGGAGAATGGGCTTTCAGTGTATGCTGGACTGACACCCTGCCTGGGTCAAAGTCATCTGCCTGGGAAGCGTGCTGCAGATTGCTAGCTTCTTCAGCCACTGGGATCATGCATGTTTAAAGCATGAGAGGTCACAGTGCTATGGCTGGATTCTGAAAGTACTAAGTTAGAAGTGAGGTCAAATCAAACCAAAAAGGAGTCATCAGGTGTTAGACAAAGCTCTGGCAGCCAGGAGCTTGCAGTTACAACTTTAAGCCAAGTTACTGACTCACTCTGGATGTGTGAACACAAGCAATGCAGCTGGCTTCTTTGCTACCTAAATCAGCTAAGATTGAGTCATGGCCGGACGTCCCAGAATCCAGAATCTGAAGTGACCTTTCTAGAATAAATAAGTGCAAGTTTGCTTGTTGCCTTTAAACTTACCACATAAGTGTGAGACTGTGTGAGAGAGCTACAGTGAAAAGGATGAGGGAGAGTATGACATAAGCTTCCTTAGCACACTGGAGAGCTTCTTGTAGAAATGAATGGGGCCTTTTCTCTCTTACACTACGGGAATGCTGCTTTTAAAGAGATTTGCATTCAGCTTGCTTAAATATACTGTAGATCATAACAGAGAACACATGTGTGTGTCCAAGACATCAGAAAGAGAAAAAAAACAGAGAATCACACAAGGAGGCTGAAGTGCCCTCTGTAAGCCATCATGGATGATCCCTTCTCTCTCACCACCATCGCCCCCTGCCTCTACCCCCCAGGCTATCTTCAGATCAGCTGGCTCAGGGTTTTATCTAGTCAAGTTTTTAATATCTTTGAAGTCAAGGATTTTTCTAAGCTTTTTGAGCATCCTGCTTTAGTGTTTGACCACCGTCATGGATTTTTTTTCTTAGGTCTAATCAGAATTTCCTTCGCTGGAACTTGGCTTTCATCTTTCTCTGTGTACCCAGAAAATTGCCTGGCTTCATCTTCTGTGTAATTCCCCTTAGGTTAGGAAAACAGCCCTTAGTTTTGTCTTCTCTGGTCTGGCCCTGGCGGTCTTAGCGGCTCTCAACTGGACTTGCTCCAGCTTTTCGATCTTTCTTGCACTGACTTCCCTAAATCTGACACAGTAATTTATATATCAGTGCCAAGCAGAGAGTAGTAGTCTCTTCCCTTGATCTGTTGGCTATGCTCTTCTCTTACTATGTAGTCCAGTATGCACCTACTTCTGCTAGAGCATACTGCTGACATATTCAGCTTGGGCTTCGTTACGATCCTAGGTCCTCTTCTGAAAAGCTGCTATCTAGCCAGTTGGCCCTCAGCCTGAACAATTATATATGTTTTCTTTTGTCTCAGGCAAAAAAAAAACCAACAAATCCAAACAACATCAGAAGTAAATCCATGCTAATCAATATACCTACCACATTGGTCAGGGGCAGTCCGTAGTCAGAGCAGGCTTTTTGAAAGACAAGACAAGCAGTTGTCCAGGACAGCAGACTGCAGGCAGCAGGGAAGGGTCATGGTCTTCCTGCCCATTTTGTTTTTATCAGAAAAACCTTGGAAACCCAGGCTCACTGCTGCTGAATTTTGAGACATGTACATATGTGTGGATGTACAGCTATTGCTAGGCAAGATGGGATTCCTCTAAAGCTATCATGTTACCTCATCTCCTGTACATCTGGTGGCAGCAGGAAGAATTAATCCAGCTCTCCAGGGTTCTACTGATGGGACTTCATCCCAGCTTAGCTCTTTCCCTTTGACAAGGGGACTCACTCCCCTCCTAGGCCTGCAATAATTGGACAAATTCTGTCCACATTTTTCAATTTCATACTGAGATTCTTCCTATGTAAAAAGATAACCAAAAAATAGCGAGTTTTGTTATTATCATCCAATAGTGCAATAACAATATAAAGATGTAGTAAGAAAATATTTTCCAGATTTAAAGTCAGTTCTTGCATTAAACAGCTATCTCAGTAATGCTGACCACTGTAAGCCCATTAACCACCAAAAGTGCTGCATGTGCTCAGCTCTCTAGATAAGCTTCGATATTTGCTGAACGGTAGACAAAGCAAGGCATGTCATGATAAGCTGCCCGTGGAGTGTAGGGAGGCTCAAGGATGCTCCTCTCTGCCATTACTAGACAGAAGATGAGGGCTCTGGCATGCAAGGTTCTGTCTGGTGAGTGGTGCATTTGACTTGTAATCACAAGAAAGGGGTCAGCAGGTCAGCTGGATCAAAGATATCCTGGTTTACTGATCTGTCTGCCTCCTTTCTGTAGGTGGCCTCTAGAGAAAGTCCCTGGGACTACCTACAGCTGAAGATGCTCCTGAAAAACAGGAGGAAAACTCTGGTTATAACTGTGTATCTACTGCACTGGAAGCTGAAATCCATTTTACTCATCCCCAGATGAAACAGCAAGTGTGTTATAAGAAATCTCTGGTTACTGCTGTGACCTATTACAAACTTCCGTCTACATGCTCAGTAATGATTCAGCTGTAGAGGTGATGCAGAGGCAGGCAGAGGTTTGACACCTTGCTTGTGGGTGTCCTAAGTGGATACAAATTGCAGGATATGGCCTCTGCTGAGTGATATGCAGGAAACAAGTGGGCATTCACAGACGTGAAGCAACCATGCAGTTCTCCGAGAATTATAGCCAGCTTTCAGCATACTCGTGACCTTTAAAACAGAAAGGAGAGTTGTAGCTGGCTTATCTGAAAAAAAGACGGGAATTAATTTCAGCCACAAAAGCTGATGATCATGTCTTGACAGCACCCGGTCAGAAATTACTTGAGAAGGGGACTCTGTGCTGCCCGTGGAGTGCAAGATAATGTGAAGACACTGCCTTTAGTCTCTGAGTCCTGTAAAGGTCTCCCTTCGCCATCTACATTTTTTTTCACCCTGGAGTGTCTCATGTAAATCAATGTTTTTGCTCCTGCCACATCCTTTAAGTGTCACAGCAGTGACACCAAAGTTAAGTTTATGAGTGCCTGGGGCAGAATCACATGAGCCCTGTTCCTAATGTGAAGTCAATTAAAATCAAGTAGCACAAGAAACACATCTGGTCCTAGATGTTCATGATCATAAAGAAACCCCATTATGCTAGTCATGCAATTTAGTTACTATTTGAGAAGAAACTTCTTTACAGTGATGGTGACAGAGCACTGGAACAGGCTGCCCAGAAAGGGCACAGGAGAGGTTGTGAAGTCTTCTTCTCTGGAGACTTTCAAGACCTGCCTGGATGCATTCCTGTGCAAACTAACCTAGGTGATCCTGTCTTGGCAGGGACCTTAGACTCAATGATTTATGGATGTCTCTTCCAACCTCTGAAATTCTGTGTAAATAGTGATCTTTGAGATCACCGTGTCAGGAAGTAACCTGAACCACAAAATGAAGGCATTTGTTTTAAGGTGGATTTTTTCTGTTCAGCTTATTAAAAAGTAAGATCTTAAACACGACATTGAGCCATACAGTCAGTTCCACACTTTGAAGATCTCCTCTCCATTCACTCTACCAGAAAGCATCACAAAGAAGGCAGCAGGGGTTCTGATGTGGAGGACTGTGTGAGACTTAAATCTGACATCCATCAATTCAGTAATATAGAGAAATGCATCAACATCTTAGTAATCTGAAGCAGCTAGCCCAGCCTGATTCTTCTGAATTTAACTTAATTTGCTCACTTTGAGCTTTTTCCTTCTTGTGATATCTGTGAAGCATTGCACCATCCAGAATGAATACCAACTGCATGCTTTCCTGGCTCAGAGATAACCGAGTCCCTTGCTTAGTCAGGAGAATGATTTAAGAAAATCATTACTTTGCTTTGGTTACAAAAGAAATTTTTAAAATAACAGGGTAGGAGCTAAACAGCTGAGATGCCAGCAGAAGGATGTTTCAGTCCACTGCCCTTTCATATCAAGAGTTTGCCTGACAGCAACTAGATAAAAATGTTTCTCAGCATCATCAAATCTTAGGCAAAATCCTTTAGTCGTTATTTTATCAATAAAATATTATAACCAAACATATTAGGAACTTCCTTTGAGTCAATAAGAGAGTTCCATTAATTGTTTTCATGGATACTCATATACACAGTTGTGCCTGCATGGGCAGACTTCTCAGGCTTGAACAGGACTGCCCAGTATAAGCCATTCCAAAGCAGCTCTTTTTCCTCATCACAGAACCTTAGAGGTTGGAAAGGACCTCCAGAGATCATCGAGTCCAACCCCCTGCCAAGGCAGGATCACCTAGGGTAGCACAGGAATGAATCCAGGCAGGTTTTGAAAGTCTCCAGAGGAGGAGACTCCACAACCCCTGTGGGCAGCCTGTTCCAGTTCTCACCCTCACTGTAAAGGTTTCTCCTCATGTTGAGGTGAAACCATCTGTGTTCCAGTTTGTAGCCATTGCTCCTTGACTTGTTGCTGCAGACCACCAAAAAGAGATTGGCCTCATCCACCTGACACTCACCCCTCAGATATTTGTATACGTTGATGAGATCTCCCCTCAGTCTTCTCTTCTCCAGACTAATTAGCCCTAGGTTTCTCAGTCTCTCTTAGCATGGGAGATGCTCAAATTCCCTAGTCATTCTTGTGGATCTCTGCTGCATTACCATTATCTCCTGGACTATGCAGGTGCTCTGGTGTTAACTCTGGCAGTGGAAGTCCCCTCAGCTTGCCCTGAAAAGCTACCTACAGCCCCTAATTAGTAGTCTCACTCCGTAAGATCACAGAATCACAGAACAGAATCACAAAACCTTAAAGGTTGCAAGAGACCTCCAGATACATCCAGCTTTACTGGAGCTCACTTCACTGAGGCCAACCACAGTATTACCTTTTACCATGAGGTCACTAGCATTTCAGCTGAATCTCCTATGCTCCTCTAACATAACTGTGGCTTGATAAAATGTTCAGTAACAACGGATGTGGGCACAGTTTGGATTAGTCACCTAGGATGAAAAGGCTTTGTCAGCCGCTCACCCTTAGAAGTGACATTTCCATACAAAATAAACTCAATTTAAAAAGCAATTGGTTTCTTATATATGAAGGAAAGCCTTCCCTTCTAACTGAACATTGTTCATTGTGAGTATCCGTGATGCCTTCACTGAAAAACAATCTGCTTCATGCCGCAGGCAGAAAGCATCTGTCTTTGAGAAGGTTTCTGATACTTTTCAACAGTCTTCTACTTCCATTAGGTCTACATGGGTGAGACAAAACAGAAGGCAATGCTTTATTCCCTGAAAATAATCCAGAAAGAAGCTGCCATCTGAGGGAAATGACAACTGAGCTAGGAGAGGTCAGTCCCAAGGAGTGGCTGTATCCCTATGGTTTTACAGACATGTTCCCTCTGGAGGAAGTCCAGAAAAACCCATCTGGTTCTGAAGGACATCAAGCTTTTTGGAGCAACAGTAGGACTGAAGGGAAACAGAAATGGGCCTGAACATGCAAACAAACACACTTAAATTTTGATGCTTATGTTTATGCCTGACTGAAAATGGCTATCTGCACTGTTGTGCTCAAAAACTGAGGAAATAAAAAATTAAACAAAACCAAATGACAAATAAGCAAGCAAACAAACAAAAACCCCCAAACCAACCAACCAAACAATCCACAAACCAACCAAACAAAACCCCACAAAAACAAACAACCCTCCGACCCAAAACCAAACAAACAAAAAAAAAAAATCCCTCCAAAACCAAGAAGTTCCAGATGAAGTCTTAAGTATTTGCCAGCTGTCCACTCATTACTCAAGTAATTGCTTCTTGCACATCTTAGACACAAGCCCCACTCAAACAGGGTTCAGAGCAGTGACTGCACAGTATGATAAAGCATTAACCTCCAGCAAGCACATCCACCAGACCACAGGCTCCCTGCCATTTCAACAGCCTCATTGTTGCCTTTAAGCACCTCTATGTCACAGCAACTCCTGTAACAGTGTGATCCCAACTCTTGCCCCAAAATGAAGCAAAGTGTTGTTTTCCACACAGTCCATGTTTGTAGCCCACATTGACAATCATGGTGTGGACCACAGAGAAATTTTGACTGAACAGCAGCTTTTGCCCCATATGTGTCCAAGGCTCAGCTTTCAATTAATTTTAACTTTCTTTGTTTGTTTGTTTTTGAAAAAAGGAAGAACTTTCCAGGTCATCACTGAAAACTGAGTCCTGTAAAGAATTCACTGTAGGCAGGTGGACATCTATAAAGCAAAGTTATAGCTGGGATCTCACTCTTTATGACCCAAATGTTCAGCTAAAATGTTTCAAATGAAAAAAAGTTAGTTGGCTTGCAGTCATCAGTCCACTGTGGATTGAGGAGAATCTCCAGTGGGAAAAAAGAAGCTTATTAAACAGATGCTACAGAATACAGCAATATGGGGCAGGAAGGAAAACAATATTATGAAATTACTTCTGTCTCAGATACCCCATACAATTTTTATTAAAAAAAAAATCAACAGGAACTGCAGACATGGCTCCAGGAGTGGACACAACCTATCGGCAGAGTGTTAAAGCACAACTACGGGGAAATGGAAAGGTTTGAATTTTACGATGGCTAAATAATCACAGGCTTCACCACCTCTTACAGAGTGAGATCCGCAGATCTTATGCCTGCAAAAACATGACATTTCAAAAGAAAAGGAATTTTGTACCATTTCCTTCATAGAGAGGTGCAGCAGACACCCCGCGGGCAGTTCCCAGACAGAAGAAGCTTTTTGGCACTTCCTCCCCGAATTCAGAAGCAGAAGCAATATGTACAGAGAGTGGTGATCAAGGGCACAATGTCCACCTGGAGACCAG
>VWZI01006238.1:436919-489118 GCA_013396835.1 Psilopogon haemacephalus | reverse complement strand
GAGGTCTCTTCCAACCTAGACCATTCTATGATTCTATGATTTACTCCATACCTCTAATGGTAGCATACGAGATTTACCAGTGACCTTGGTATGCAGACTTGGTACTAACTAGAAATATTGAGTCATCATTTTTCTAGAAGCAGACACTGTTTGTGAAGACATACTGTTAATTTCAGAAAGTGTAGTTACTTACAGAAAGTTGATCACTAAACAGAATTTGTACTGTTCTAACTGAAACCAGGACAATTGCCTGAGGGGACAGTGTTTGCTTTTTTTTTTCTCACCTTCATGATGCAATGAAATATCTTGAAGTGGTGTGGCTCAAACTCTAGAAGCATCATGGTAATTGCTTTGCTTTCATCAAGGACCAAGATGAGTGTCTATGGAAAATGGTATGAGGAAGAACCATCTCATGCTTTCAAGCTTTTGCTNTTTTTTTTTTTTTTCCTTTTTTTTTTTTTTTTTTTTTTTTTTTTTTTTTTTTTTTGGGTGATCTGTGCCCACAGTAAATAGTTAATGTAAAGCTGAATTAGAAGGACATTCAAAATGTCCTAATCCAAGACCTGGTCTAAAAATGCTGATGCTGTGAGATGGTCTATTCAGACTCGGAGCTTCCCTTCTTCAGAATTGAGCTCAGAAATACAGTGATTGTAGTTAACAGTACTGGTATAACATACACTGACAAAATCCAGATAACTCGAAGTTGGGCTGACGCTTGATCCTTTACTCATACTATTGTTCCATAATATTTTTTTTCCTCCATGACATCATGAGCTATGGAAGTGCCAATGTTGTTTTCTGGTTGGTGGTGGTGGTTTTTTTTTTTTTTTTTTTTTTAATAACTTTTATGTTTAAAAGAAACTTTGTTTGTTTGTTTGTTTTCACTTAATGCTAATTTCCGGGGAAACCTAATGGCTGTATGAGAATGTTTAACGTCTGTGGTGGTTTTACTACTGTGTATGCCAAGCAGCTGGCACATGCATTTATCTGCAGGGGGTTAAATGATACTTTTTTTTCTGGGCACCTGTATCCATGACAACAGCTGGGAATGTCCATGCCTCTTTTTATTTTTCATAAGGATATAGATTCTTACCTTCCTAATGAAAGGCCTGGAAGCAAAAGCTGTGCAATTTTAATCATGGCATATTCAATAATGGCCATTCCCAAGTGTTTCAGTATCAAGAAAGTATCAAAAGAGCAAAATTAAAACACATGTGTCTATGTGAGGGAGTTTGTTTTGTGATACAACCTATAATGAATTGTGTAGGTTTTTGAAAAATGTGATTTCGTTTTATTTTCAGTGTTGACATCTGTACAAAGTCTGAAAAGTTGAGAGGTGATGTGAGAGTGTATCATTATGAAATGTGTTTCTGTAAGAAGGCAGAGCTGTTCCCTGTGTTCCCAATGATCAAAGCTACCACTGTTCTCGCAAAGCAGTAAGTCTCTGAGAGAAAATAAAGTTACCAGTGCACTGTCAGTCTAGCAGTGTCATCTTTATATCCAGTGAGTTGTACAGAAGTAGCAGTAGATGGGGCAGCTCTTCAAGAATGCTCAACACCCGGGAAATCTCAAGTGGTTTATTTGCATATGTAAATGGGAGTTGATGATGCTGAATGATGGTGTGATAGTGTTTAAAGAAGTCTCTTATCTTGAACTGAGCAAAAGTGTATGGATGAAACAAAGGTCATGAATAACTTAATTTTCTCTTAAACTGGTGAAGCGCCTTGGACACAAGTCTCATGAGGGGCAGCTGTGGGAACTGGGGTTGTTTAGTCTTTTTAAGAGGAGGCTGAGGAGAGACCTCCAAGACTATCTCAAAGGAGGTTGAAGCAAGGTGGGGATCAGTCTCTTCTCACGTTCAACAGAAGTTTGGACAAGTGTAAACAGCCTGAAGTTGTGCTAGGGAAGGTTCAAGTTTGATATTAGGAAACATTTGTTCCGAGAAGGGGTTATCAAGCATTGGAATGGGCTGCCCAGGGTGTTGATGGACTCACTGTCCCAGGAGGTATTTACAAGATGTGTGGATGTGGTGCTTAGGGATGGGGTTTAGTGGTAGTGGTTCAGCAGCAACTCTAGTGGTTCAGATTGTGAACTCTATGTGAGCAGCTGGATGCGATGATCTCAAAGGCCTCTTCCAACCTCAATGGTTCTATGATTCTATAAACAGAAATCTGAATTGAATGACAAAACCAATATATAAATTCGATCAATATTATTGTTGCCAAAACCCAGTGGTTTCTCAGGAGGTGAGATTTTGATTGCTGTGAAAATGAAGCTATAAGATTTACTGCTTTGAAAGACGTGATATCCATCTTAATACATCTTCTGCATATTCTCTACTCTGTTCTCTCAGGTTGTGTCTGGACCTCCAGGAAGGGCCAGCTGTACCTCACAGCAGATTTTCAGATCACTCTTTGCTTTAGGGCACAAGAAACACTGTGACAGATGGTAGAAGTATTTATATTGATTTATTCACAGTTATCTGTGCAAATGTTGTCTATATTTTCTTCAAGTGAATGTAGGAAATAGGCTGGAATACAGTTTGCTTACCATTTTCTGTCTTTTCTTCTCTGGAAGGGAGCGAGGAGGGAGGGAGAGTTTATACTTTTAGCTTTTGGGAATTAGCAATAAATAATGGAAGGAAATGGAAAGAGTCCTCTTAGAAATCCAGAGGAGTTTCTAAGAAAAGCATGCTCAGTGTACATGAGGTTTAGAGTGAAGAGGTCTTCTCTGCGTAATTGTGAAGCTCTGGAACTGTTCCCCAGGAAGAGCAAAAGACATTTTCTTGGGATGGGTGTTAGGACAGTTTCTACTTTGTTTTGGGGTTCCTGACTCCCACCAAAAGACCTCAGTAAGTCTGCCCAAGTGATTCAAACCCAGAAGCTTTAATTGTTTCTTGGGAACAGCTTCTTGTGAATTTAGTGTATTAAGTAAATGGAAAATAATATTCTGAGCAAGATATCTGGATATGATGGAGAATATGGCCCTTTTATCCTTGCAGGAAATGAGGAAAGCCTTGGAAACTAATTAATCAAAAAGCCAATTAAAAAAAAAAAAAAAAAAGATTGCTTGTGTTCCATAAACATAATTGCCTCTGAGAGAACTTTGATTTTACAAACAAAGGTGCCATATTTCAATGTTTGGTTATTTTTTTTGGTCTGGGCAATCATTTTTGAAAGTTCGTTTGCTGAAGTAGTTCTTTTCCATGGAGCTTGTGTATAGCTGCAGTTCTGACAGTGCACACACAGATGCCTGTTCTTATTGCACATGTTTAACCAGAAGAAAAGGATATACAGAAAGTGTTGATGAGCTTTAAAGGTGATTCCAGAGATGACTTTTGCGTGCAGCACATTGGCAGGGCTTCTGCTGGTCACTTAAGATTTATCTCTGCTTCTCAGCTCTAGGCGGCATGACTGGAGGGGTCACCTTCCCTTTTCATGGGGAGGGTGTGTGTGTGAATTGATGGCAGCACCTGCCACAGTGTGTCAGCAAGATGGGACTGGTACCAGTCACAGTGTTCTTGCACCTGTTGGGGGTGAGTGCCAGCCAGCTTCTGACAGCGCCTGAAAACCCCCAAGGATTCAAGAAAGAAGTGGCAGGCTCCACAATCAGTATGTGGTTGCAATGCCCTGAATTAGTGCCCTAGAAAGCTGCTATCCCCGTGTAACTGGGAGCACTGCCCTTGGTTCTCTTTCGCAGCTCCTTTTACTTTGTGCTCTTCCATTTGTTACATCATTTCATTGCGAGTGATGTTTGGTTTATGCTGAATGCATACCTGATGGAACTACTCATTTGAGCGCTTGGTCTCTATGCCAATAAACAATATACCTTGGCAGCACCCAGCATTTTTTCCCAGTGAATGTGTCAATGGTTGCAGGGACTGGATGGCAATAAAAACTCATGTATTATCGTGAAGTAAGATACATGTTTTTAATAGCTGCACCATTGTTTTTACACTTAGTAATTATTCCCTTCAACAATTTTATCAAAGCCAGTACCCTAAGTTTTCTCAGAAACTTGTTTGCAGCCATAATTCATCAGTTCAATGAACTTACTCATTTGAAACCTCAGTATTAGCTTGGTGAATCAATTTATCAATAGAACAGGTTATTTCACTACAAAGATCTAGAAGAGGGATAATTAACTCTACAGCTGATTCTGTCTGTCTGTCTTTTGTCCAATGGAGTCTGGGAGCAACTTAATGCAATTTAAAATACTTTATATTCTATTATCTAAAATTGCTTTCCTTAATTCCATTCACTTTGCATGTTGCAACACTGAATTAGTGTGTATTCTGTTCAGAGCTGCTAATGAACTACATTCTATTTACCTGGTTACTCCTAGGCTTCTCTAATAAAGTCATGAACTAATAAACTTCAGGGTTGAGGTACAGCAGATGTATCTGGAAACGTGTCTGGTAATAATGGACTGATCTTCATCTGTTTTGTTACAGACAACACAGAAAAAGTCTATGTTTTTTTTTTTTTTGGTAAGGAAAGGGATCTTTTGGTTTTGATCTGAATATAATATTCTAGCTACATCTACTTGTCACTTGGGTTCACATTGTTCACATACTGTGTCCATGCAACATTTCTTAAGCAATCTTTGAGTAACTACTTTTAAATGCTTAACAATTTCTCAAATAAATATAAATACTTGTTTCATTAGAAAATTCCGACTCCTTTCATCATGGCTCGCTTTCAAGAAACTGTTTCATGATCCAGATATGTACAGACGATATCTGTCATCGGAAATGCTCTTAATCGTAAGTCTGAATATAAAACTGCAGTGCTCTTTGAGGTGGAACTAGATTGTCAGAAATGCTACAGAAAAAAAATAATTTGATTCAAAGTTTGGTTTTTTTTTTTTTTTTTTCACCTAAAAGCTGTGGAATACATGAGTAAATTGGGGTAACAAAGGAAAATTAGCTTTTGTGTTTTGAATGTAATGACTTTTCGATAACCTCAGAAAAGGAGAGGTAAGGTGGGATTCACCTTTTTTTCGTTTCATTGATACCAAGGTTACTTGTTTACCTTGTCACCCAAACTAGTTCTATAGCCAGTAGGTGGGAAAAGGTACCTCTCCAAAGCAATTTGTCCTATTTTCTCCTCATCATCTTTTGGATGACCCTCCTTTTTTAATCTCTTTCTGTTACGTGGTCAGATGTTTCTTTATCCATATGGCACTCATTCATCATTCAGACTTGCTAGCATGGAACCTCATGCAGATCAGAGGTTTCTGTAGCATAATACTGTTTCTCTTCTCCTTCTTCCCAGTTAGTTGCAGGTGTGAATTAGCCATTCTGTGATGCTGTCATTCTCACATAATTTCTCCAGACGCTTGGAGGTGAACTGCTCTGCTCCCAAAACAGCACCGTATTCATGCTCAGCAGGGAGTAAATTACAGAGTCCCACCTTTTTTTAGGTCACTCTGGTGAAATGCTGTATTAGAAAAGTAGGTTAAATAAGAACCTGAACAAGGTAGCCATGTATTTGGCTAGCAAGAACAATTCACTCACAAATAACTCTGAATATCCGCGGTCATGGTTTCACTCACTGTTCAAGGCAAATCTCCTAGATCTAATCTTTCCCATGCCCTTTTCCACTACATGAAAATGACTTTTGGTAGGGCAGTTCTACCAGTTTAAGACTGCTGTGTAAAAGTACAAAGTGTCAAGTGTTTCATGATTCATTTTCATTAATATCTTCATGGAAAGTATGAATCAAAATAGCATGGGAAAGACATTTGCATTTTCACTCACTAAGTGTATTGGACTGAATTTACGCAGGACTTTGGGGCTCAGCTGACTTTTTGCAGGAGCACACATGCTGTATGATAGACATTAAAAGATGATGCTTGCAAAACGGGAATAACTTATCTTGTAATGAACACCTAAGCTGTTTTATTGCCTGTATAAATAGGTAAATAGATAATATGTGGTGGTGAGGTATATTTAATGGTAACAAAGGCAAGTGACACTCTTGATGTTGGTATACAAGTAACTGATTTTTCTTTATTAGAAGATTACATTAATCATACTATTTTAGACAAGACCAAAGGGGTTTTTTTTTGTTTATTTGTTTGCCTTTTTTTTTTGTTTGTTTTGTTTTAAACTTGGAGATGTTAATAGAAGCTTTTAGTATGTGTAGATGTGTCTAGAAGTATCAGGTGTGAACTGGTTAAGATGATCTTGGGAGGCAGAGGGCTTTTGTACAGGTTCTGGTACTTCATGTTTTTTCCATGCTTTTTCTTCCCCATCCTTCACTCGAGTTTGGACTTTAATCACTTGTGCCACTGCATCCACCCCCTTTTTCCTTTTGTATCACCCCCTTCCCACCCCATTCTGTATTTTGGGTTTCTACCTGTATCATATGTACTTTTCATATTTCAGTCTTTAATTTATCCACAGGATAGAGGTCATCCATTGCATGAAAGTTTTTGTGTGAACATGAAAAGTTCTGAGAGATCTGCAGGAGTGATTTCTTTTAAAATTTATTTTCTTCATAGGCCCCATCTTTTACCTGACCCTGACTAGGCAGCAAGGAGGAGCAGGAAGAGTGGCTGCTTCTTCCTTTGAGCTCATGGGCAGTTCAGTCTTGCGTTTCTTTCTATCTCAAACCAGTGATGCTGATAAGAAACACAGACGTTTAAAAATATCTCAAATAGCTGAAAATATTTGGAGTGTAGCTTTCTATTTACTCGTAGATGGAAATTTTCTTTTCCTTCAAAGTGTTGTGCTCATGGAACATCCCAATCTGGAAGCTCAAAATATTGCTTTATATAGAAACATTTCGCTGTGCAGTTTAGCCAATCGGGTGAATTCTTTCTATATTAGATTATGTGGGCAGTAATAAATCTGACTGAGGGCTGTGGCATATAAAAACCTTGAAAGGCGGAATAGGCACAGTACATGCTTGAAATCTTCTGTTTAGCAGATTTGTGAGGAGACTCCTGGGAAGTAAGAGTTAGACTAGACTTCTCATTTTGTTGAATACTTGGTTCTGGAAAATCAGTGAAGCAGTAAGTATTGTATGAAAATTATACCTGTTAAATTATTAAGTATATATATACATAGAGCCAGATTTATATGTAAAGGCAAACATGTCCAAGAATGATGGATTTTAACTGAGCTGATTTCAGCAGTAGCATTTAAGTCAGTAAACTTGTGCAATGAGCGTTGTTTCTTCTAACATAGCTATGTTTTGTACTTGTCAGTATATTGGAGGAAATCACATTGGTCTCAATATTTCTTAGCTCTTTCTGGTTTGTTACATGTTTATACTTTACCTTTTGGATCATGGTTGTTATTGTTATATATTACAAAAATAGACAATAATAATAATAATGTGCTATTATCTGTATTTTATTAATGTGCAGGGATGTCTAGCTCTTCATGCAGCATCTGTCATCTTAGAAGTTTTTTAATTTGGGGTATATAAATGTCCCCTCTTTCTCATAATGTTTCCTTCTCTAATTTTTTTTGTATTCATTGTCACTGATGAAGATACAGAATACTGCTATTCAGGAATCAAACTTAGGATTTTGGGTTGCTGCTGGAAGTACAAAAATATTATTCTAGTTTTATTTTGATCTCAATTTCTGTGGAGATGAAAATGAGTAGTTGTGAACACTTACCTAAAACATCACATAAGGAGTTATTGCAAGAATGATTCTTGGTTGTGACTGCTTTCATAGTAATTTTCTTACTTACAATGCTGATTTAAAAATACATTTTGGTAACAATGAAATCATCAGCTTCCTCTTGAAGCTCTTTACTCAAAAGACAGATAATCAGGGATCTTAACTTTACCAAAATAACTATGCCCTTGACATTGCAGGAACAGATATTTAGAACTTACAAAGGAGAGTGTTATATCATGTTGCTGAATACTTACTGAGTTGTACTAGTAGATAAATATGTAGTTTAGAGTGCTTTAGTTTTAAAGCACAAGGAAGCGAGACAGCAGTTGCCTGCTGATTATGTGGCTTTATTCTTTTACTTAAGTTACTTTTAAATGGCAACTTTTAGCACTGTATAGTATTAGGCATTTTAATAGGTTTGATTTATTGATGTTTCCATTATAACTCATACTGCACTGTCTGCATTTGCTGTGAAGCAGAAATGGATTCTGGATATCACAATCACAAAAAATGTCTTCTTTAAGTTGTTCATTTTATTAAAAGATTCTGGTAAAAAGCTGTAAAGTACTAAGCATAAAATTGTCAAAGGAAAAAGCCCTCTAGTCTCAGCCTTGACTAAGTAAGTTTCCCACATGAGTGTTATAAAAAAAAACTTTAAAAATTAAAAGCGCATTTGGAGTAAGTGAGTATATTCTGGAAGTTACTCTCAGCAAAGAAATACCCCCACAGGAGAAAGGGGGTATTTTATATTATTATATCTTGTTATATATTATCATATAAATTATATGAGTGATTTCTCAGGGCTTAAGGAAGATTATGTTCAAGGGTTGTCACTTGTGGTTTGACAGTATCTTCCCCTCCCCCCTCCCAACCTTTGAAATAACCCAGGCTAGAAACTCAGTTGGCTGAAAGTTAATAAATGAAGCTTTATATTACAGCTTTGCACAATATACAAGCAAATATTTACAGTATGTATCACAGATATTTACAGATATATACAGTTAAAAAAAAAAAAGGTAATACAGAAACACCACACCCCTTCCAGAGATCAGAATCCCCAAGAGGGGTTCCCTACCACCTTCCTCCCACTACCCAATCTTATTCCACTATCTGTCTTACATGCTAGGTAAGCCAGGAAGATCAGCCAGGGGGGTTAAGAAGTAGGGAACTGGTTAGAGGAGTTACACAGATCCAGCTAGAAGGACAGGGAGAGAAAGAGATGCAACAGCCCCAACAGCGCAAACAGGTCTGTCTTATCTATGTTATGGTTCTAACCCTTACAAATTTTCAGTAAATGCATGAGTGAAGGAGACACCATGAATATTTTCATTTCTCAGCCTATAACTTAATTTCTCATTAAAATCCTCCAATTAGTTCAAACCAGCACATTACTGGGCTACTTAGGTGATTTTGAATGTTTGACTTAGGATGTAGAGAGAAAATACAGAGAAGAAGAAGAAGAAAGCCTGAAATGAGCTGATCAAAAAGGTATACAGGTAAATACATTGCATTTTTTTGCTGAAGGTTTTTCTTCATTCCAACTCGTATCAAAAGTATGAAAACCAGCAATTACACAGTAGGGCTTCTCCAGCTCCACTCCAGTGTTGTTAACTAATGTGATTGTATGACTTGTTAATATGTTTTGAAATACCATCTGATCTCCCCACAGCTTCACTGAACAGAATAATCAGAAAACTTACCATTTTCCCCTGGTTTGGGCAGAGCTTTGCAAAACAACTAGGAATTGCACTTTCCTCTGGTTTGAAGTGAGGTTTTGCAAGCTGTTCTTCTTGTGTGCCTTCACTGCAGTCTTTCACACTCAGACTACCAGTATAGTGAAGTGATGCTGATTCTAGTGAAGTGATGCTATCCCCATTCAAAGATGAAACCCTGTTACAGAGTATATGACTCCCATGGTGGTCTCATTTTATGGCTGTGGTTTTGATGTGTTTTTTTTTTTTTTCCCCCTGATGTTGCATTTAGTCTTTGTAGTTGTGTTTGTGCAGTTTTATGATCCACTTTGTAAATGAGATTTTTTTTTTTTCCTGATGAAAAGTAACTTTAAAAAAAGAAAATAAAATTTATTTTACCTCAATCATTTCATCAATCCAGGCTGCATCAGCGTAGTTGGCAGTGGGGTGAAATGCAGGTCATTGTATGAAGAATGGGAGGGAGGAAATGAGCATCTTAGGCTGAGTTTGCTCTCAGGAGCCAACCTGTTGTGCAGTCAAGTTGAGTTTCCTACCTTGTCAGGAGACACAGGAAGATGCCTCTGAAGGCCTCCAGAGGGAGATCCTGTCCACTTCAGTTGAGTAGCCTCAAATTTAAAGGGGATTCAAAATAAATCTTATAGTATAATTTAAATTATCGGTAAATTCTGTCGAAGGTACATTTTTTTTTAATTTTAAAAAATAAATCTAAAATTAAGTGAGCTAATTTCCTATGGAAAGAAAAATCCTGCATAAGTTACCAAGCTGTAATAGTAAAATATTTATGAAGCTAAATTTCACTCCTTCTCAGTCCAAATATTCCTGTTTATAAACTTAAAGTTCCATGGCCCTAAATGTATGTGAAGCAGGGAATATTTTTTTCCATCTTTGTGTCAATATCTCAATTGCTATTTAAGGACATAAACTGTAAAGTAAGGCAAAATAGCTAAAAATAGGACCCAGTAACTAATACAGGCTCATCCAAGTAGAACATGTGGAAAACTTCCGTTGACTGTGCTGAAGATTAATTTTACCAAAAAAAAAAAAAAAAAAAAAAAAACCAAAACCCAGGATGTTNTTTACAAAAAAAAAAAAAAAAAAGAAAAAAAAAAAGAATAATAATTATGTTAAACTGAGGATAAACACAGCCTTTTAAAATAGGAGGGAAGCTGTGTCAGTCTGTTAGTTTAAAACTGGAAAGGAAATGGGGAAAGGAAGAGGAAGGTTTGTGCAGCTCATGTGGTGACTTGATCTGGTTCAGAAATAATAAGGGAAAAATTAAGCAGAACCAAGTGACAAAAGAGCTGGGGTGTTTGCCTAGGGATTCTTGGCTGTGTCTGTATATCTGCTGTTTTTGTGCTATTTCAGCCCAGCAGCAAACTTAAACGGAGTATATCTGGTTGAGTGATTGGCCTTTTGAAAATAAATTGGAGGTTTCATGATGCCTGTACACCAGCAGAGCAAATACCTAAATTCCATTTTTTATGCTTTTTTGCACGTTTTCCCTTTTTTTTCCCCCCCCGTCCAAGCAAATGGTTTCATCTAGATACACCATTTTCTTGCTATTTGTGCTAAGAAGTATTTTCTTGGATTATTAAATCTAATTAAAAAAAAAAAAAAGGTCAGATAGAGATGAATCAATCAGTTTTGAAATGAAATTGGGGGGAATAATAAATTAGTGAAAAGTAAATGTGTTGTGCCAAAAGAGCTGGTGACTAGATGAAATGAATGACAGGGAAAGGCATGATCTCCCCTACAACTTGCTTGTTACAACTGAGCAAGTTGAGACAGATCCGCAGTGCACCAGGAAGTGAAAACCAATTATTTGTAGAGCATGAATTGTGTGGGAAGAGGAAAAAAGTCCAATCTTTCCGCTTCATTTAACTCAATCATTGAAATTTGTACAAAGGTCTGGTTTAATTGCCATCCTGCTCTATCCCTTGAGCAAGGATGAGGTTAAAATTTCCATCAAAATAATGTATTTTGGCAATGGAGTAGATTACAATATCTTGTATTCTATTTTTAATTTAATTCACTCCTTTTTTTTTTTTTTTTTTTTTTTTTTNTCTCCTTTTTTTTTTTTTTTTTTTGTGATACAATTGGTCTTCATCACTAGGTTTAGTTATGCTTGAATAGATGAGAGAATCACAGAGTGGGAGGGATTGGAAGGAACCTCTGGAGATCATGTAGTTCAGCTTCCCTACTAAAGCAAGTTCGCCTAAAGTGGGCTTCACAGACCTGCATCCAGACAGGTTTTGAATATTTCCAGAGAGCAAGACCCCATAACCTCTCTGGGCAGCCTGTTTCAGTGCTGTCACCATCAAAGTAAAGAAAGTTTTTTCCCATCTTCGGATGGAATTTCCTGTGTTCCCATTTATGCCCAGTGGCCCTTGCCCTGTTCCTGTGCACCACTGAAAAGGGACTGGCCCCATCCTCTTGACACCCACCCTTTTAGATGTTTATAACCATTGATAAGACCTCCTCTCAGTTTTCTCTAGTCCAGTCTAAACAGCCCCAGGTTTCTCAGCGTCTTCTCAGAGATGCTCCAGTCTCTTAACCATCTTAGTAGCCCTCCACTGGCCTCTCTACAGTAGTTCCTTGTCTGTCTAACACAAACAGATTTTGAGGTACAAGAAAAAAGATTTTTTTCCACCAGTTTTGAAATATTTTTTCTTTCAGAAAGTTACTTCTGAAGGAAGTTTCATTTATCCCTTTTAATAGGATATTGATCTGTTCTGCTTTGTTTTGAGGAATGCTTTTGGTTTGCACGTGACAGAAAACGGAAGGAATTTTTTTCTGTAATTGAGAAAAATGTACAGGACTGAGATACTTCATTTTGCTTGAACATTAGGATTTCTTTTTTTTTTTTTTTTAATTTAAAATGTCCTAACCAAGTAACAAAAGTGTTTACTTGTCCAGAAGAACACCTGTATGCACAAGATCATATACAGTAGCTGTGCCTAAAATTTGTATTGTACTGAAGCGTTTTACAGTGTATGAAATTCCGATGCACAGAACTGAGCCACTTGACTGAGCTGATCAATAAAAACAAGAAATGTGGACTGTTGGAGTTTGAATTGAGAATGTTTACAATTTGGGGGTGGGAAGTGATAAATGGGTGCTAGCAAAAAGCAATAACTTATAGGAAATAGTCACTCGGGAGACAGGGAGCTCTTGCTCTTCATTGTAGTTACTCTGGTTTAATAATTATAGCTCCTTCCATGTTAATTCAGAAATCAGATTTTAAGCTGATGAGAACAAATCCATTGTTATGTTTTGCCAGTTATGTTGTGAATTTTTTGTTCAGCTTTGGTAAAATAAGTCCCAGTGGAAACTATGGAGTAGGATTTAGATGAAGCCCCCAGACTCTGCTCAATTTCCTTTAGTGCATTACACAGCTGGATGAAACTAAATCTGTTAAATTTCGGTGATAACCTTCCAATTGCCCCGCAGAATGGGAGTGCTTCTGATGTGTATCAGATTGGATGATCTGGGAAATTGGAGATAATTTGGTATTGCATTATTTCCTCAAATCCACTTTTTTGTTGTTGTTTCTTTGTTGCTTTTAATTTTTAAAAGTTTGTGCTCTTAGTTTGCTCATCTACTTCACCTGCTGCCGGTTCAATAAGAAGTGAAGGGTCAACACCTGATGTGGAGTAAAAAAGGCTGTGTTTCCAAGAACCAGGTGATTTTAAAGATGGGGAGGGCAGCGTGGTGTAGGCATAGAATTTGGGAGCTTAGTATCGACAGCACCATTCAGTTTGGTGTCGTCTGCAAACTTGGTGATGGTACACTCAGTCTCACTGTCTATATCATTGACAAAAGTATTAAACACATCGGGTCCCAATATGGACCCTTGAGGGACACCACTTGTCACTGCTCTCCACCTGGGCATCAAGCCATTGAGCACCACCCTCTGGATGTGACTATTCAGCCAATTCCTTATCCACTGACCATGTGCAGAAATGTGTACAGAAGTATACATAGTTTTTGTATATTTGTGTATTTTTGAGAATTTGTATTACATTTAGTTGTTTTTATACATACACGCACACCGTACACAGACAAATGCACATATGTATGGGTATCCCTGCAGACTATGTGTATATATATATTAAACATGCATGGACATTTTAAGGTGTTTTAGAGGCTTGGGGCATGTTTTCCCAACAGAAGAACATGTATTTATTTTTGTATTATGTTTTCCCCGATCTTTTTACCCCAAAAGCCATCAGGATGAATCAACATGTAGTGGCATCCCTGCTTTATCTCAAAGAGGAGAAAATTGTTTGGACACTAATGTTGGTTTCAAAGGCCATGTCTTACTGCAGTTTTTAAACAGATGTGTAATTGGTGGATGGGGTTGGCTGCTTTCTGTCAATATTCTGTTAGTAACTACAGATGCAAGCTGCCTGGATCTTCTGGATCATGGCTATTGTGTAATTATCCATTTCAAGCATCTTCTCTTTTAATGTAATTTCACTTACCTCTTTTTTTTTGGGGGGGGTGTGTGTATTTGGTTATGACTAAGATATTAGTGGTGTAAGTGTCCCCTACGTTTCTTAGTTTTGCTTGTACATGCATATATTTTGTATCTTAGTATATAGGTTTAGATACTATACAGCAATAACCCATTTTCTGTCTTTTTCTGAGGTTTGCATAGGTAGTTACATATGTTAATATGAGAACTGAGGGCTGACTTTTCAGTCTGATAGGGACGGAGTGAACAGAGTCATGGCTTTAAATAGTCTTACTATATTAACAGGGATGCTGTCAGTTCATTGTAAAGCAATATTAACACCATTAAAGAGGGTCTGAGAGCAAATGGGTTTTCTTTAATTGCTGATGAATACAATATCCAGTGAGGGAGTCAGCCAAGTAGGGTAATCAGACTGATAAAAGGACATTTCCTTTTCACAAGTCTACTTGATTTGGATTAATAATAAAAAAATATTTAAAAACATAATTTTAGAATCTGTAGGTCTTTGCCATAATATTTTTGTCATGGTGGTACTGTAATGTTCCACCATAATCTATCCAATTTAACTTCCTTAATAGTTTTACATCGTGCCTGCTTTTAATCTACAATGGCTTTTTTATCTCCATAGTACTATTTGTATTAGTTTTGTGTTATGATTTTGTAGGCACTGTAACAAAGACTTTTACCTTGAAACTGGTGGCATATAGAGAAAAGTCAGCCATGGGATATTAATGTTAGTTTTTTTGTCTAAGAGAAAGAACACATTTGAATTGCTAGAATAATCTATTCAAACAGTCTTATTCTCTGATTTTCTACTTGCTGATGCTCAGTGATTATTCTGAGTATCATTCCTTTGATATGCGTGGGCTTTTTTACTGTCAAATTGATGTTTGAGTAGAGAAACTGCTTGTAAATACAGTGACATAAAAATGTAAATTCTCACATGATAGAAAAAAATCCTATTTTTAAAACTGTACTTTAATGTTTCAGTGATTTACTTTGAGGAACAAACACTTCATTTTTAAACATCCTGCTGGATGCAACTTTTACCAAATGAGCTGGACTGGGACTCCTTACGTGTGTCTCCTCATTGCTCTCATTGCTCTCATATGCTGAACGTCCAGATGCCTTCCCTTTAGAGTGTACAACTGTATTTCCAGCTTGTGATGGTATGTGAAGGCTGACAGATTTCCTAAACTTGCCTGCAGCGATCTAAAGGATGAGATTAAAGGCTATGTGTCTCCAACAGAAGGAGCATTTGATATTCTTAACTTCACTAGACATATGACTCTGTTTTGAGAAGAGTTTAAAATCACATTGCTTTAGTCGGTCCGTCAGCTCATTTGTTTGGCCCGTGTAATATTTCTCATGAAGAAAAAGTGCAAGAAATTGAAGGACATGTTTTTTAATCACTGACCAGGTTCATCTGAGATTTCTAGCTCCTCAGAATTTAAAAATGTTAAGATTTTTATGGATTATATATTTTTTCCTTTAAAATAATTGACATATATTTGATTTAAGCACAGAAGCATAAATACAGCAGCATAAAATACTCCTTTCTTCAGAAAGGTCTGATTTTGTCCTCTTAATTCTGTGTATGAGTTTTTGTGATATTCTCTTACTGTTCTGTTTTTATTAGTAGCTATCAAATGTGTGAATTGACATAGTCCTTTTGTTTCTGGAGCTGTAAATATCTCAGGTGGAACAGCAACTTAGCAGTCAGGCCTCAGTAGATTACCGAGCACAACTCTTAAATACATATAGCAACTATTTCAGCAACTTGAGTCCTAATCTTAATACACTTTATTAAAGGAGCAGAATGTAAGAAGTGGTTGGAGCTTGATGTTCCCTGTGGAATGTTTTAATTTTTCCTCTCCAAAGGGAGGAAGCCACTAGACAAGTTAGAAGAAAAAGGGGAATGAATGTAGTGATGGTACACATGTATATGTACATGTGGAAACCCCAGGAGCATGGAAAATAGTGATGAAAACCTAAAGCCTAGGTTTTCATCCATTTATCAGTCTTTTGCAGTGACTCTTAATCTCTGCATTGAGTGCACAATCAAGGTCTTTGCCAATTTGTATGCAGACATGGTTTTGCAAAAACAAGTTATCTGCTTACATTTTCACTGTCAGAACTGGCTTTCATCTGCTTTGATCAAAGTAAACCCCAAAGTTTAACCTATAACCAAAACTTTGGACCCTGATGTTACATTTCTAATTAGTTATTTGTATTTGTTACTTGGGTTGGTAGTGGTGGTAGTAGTTTATGTTTTGATTGGTTTGTTTGGGTTTTTTTTAAAACTAAGATACAGTATTTTTATGCAGAGAATCCAATTGATATTTTGTAAGAATGAGTCCCTGGTGGTGGAAAATAGAGACTTGATAAAGAAGAGCAATCAGAAGTTAGGAATGTATAGGTAACACTGTCCAATGATAGTTAAAAAAAAAAAAAAAAAAAGAAATGCAAAGCAGAAATTAATCTAGTCCAGAAAAAATGAGTTGGAGGTAATATTAATCTTACATAATCTACATGATCTAGGGTAGGGTGTCCCTGCCCTTGGCAGAGGGGTTTGAACTAGATAATCCTTGTGGTCCTTTCCAACCCTGACTGATTCTATAATACTGAGTTGGTCTTGTTTAGATGCTTATTGAAGAAAGAAATGGATCAAAAATAACAGAAAAACTTTCTTTGCTGTCTGCCCAGACAAGCTAGGGAGCCTGGCTGGAGGGGATCCTACAGTGCTGCCTGCTACTTGCATCAGCTTTTGCAAGGGTATAAAAAAAAGATGCTTCACTTGCAGAGGATTTTTAATGTGTTGGTTAAAGTCAAGTTTGTAGTATAATCACAGATAGGATTTTGAATTAGAAAGGAAGCAGCCTAATGACTCACAAAGTAAAACCCATTAGAGAAAACAGTCTTGCAGCCTCTGACAATTCCAGGGAAGGAATCTGATGAAATGACAGAGGGTGAAATAACATTTTCCAACTTCTTCTTGTTAGTAGAGTTCATGCTGTCCTCTCAAAAGAGGATCTAACTGTAGTCTTCAGTGTGTTTACCAAGCCCATGTGTAAAGCACAGCTCAAGATCAGCCATTTTTTTGTCTGGAATGTATTAGACTAGAAAAAAAACAACCAACTTGTACCTTTCTGTGACCAAGTAATCTATCAATTAAATACGTTTGATTTAAAGAAGGCAAGGTGGTTTCTTTTGCATAGTATTGTGTAGCTTTTCTTTGTACCACTGCTGGGGAAGATTTACAAGTGGGACAGTGGAAATACTAGTCCCTTTTTGTTGCCAGTGTTAACGCATGGATCATTGATCACCATAGGGAAAACAGCTATATAGCAATTCTCCCACGTCTGTATTGTGACTGCATCCAGCTGTGTCACTTTGGCATGCTGCAATTCCTATTTTACATCTGCAGCTAATATTTAGAGACAGCTGTGAACTTGATCACAGTTTCTAAAGACAGTAATGGACCAAATCATAGCTATATGGGAGATCACCTTCTCTCTATACTTAACAAAATAAATTTTGTTCTCAATGAAAGCAGACATTGGAGGTCAAGTGCTTGGATTTCAAGGAGTTTCTAGCCTATGGATGTGCATTTTGTCCAAGACTAGATATGTAGAGGAACACAGATAAGATTTCCCTCGAGTCATTAGCTATACAATGCTCACTGGTTTAGGTTGATCTAATGGTACTGATGTTTCAAAGCAATCTTCTGCGTTTCAGAGTGAAATCAAACCTACTGAATATACTTTAATAGTGACAGTTCTGAAGTAAGAGATATGCCTCTTCGTGGATGTTTCGTGAACGCCAAGAGGGTGATTTGACAGAATCAGTGAAAACTAAGCCATTCATATATCTTTGAAACAATTACTGATCGTCTTGGATAGTCCATGTTTTCAGACTTTGAAAGTGCTCCTTGATGTAGTTCTGCTGAAGAAGGGGGCTGCTTTTTCACTGGATTTAATATTTTGAGCAACAGGACATAGTTTGCAGGCTTTGACTGTTTTCCTTGCACCCCACAGCTGTTTGAAGCTGTGTTAGAGAATGTTTTCAATAGAAGCCTCCATAGAGATTTCTTTATAGAGTTTACTTTGTACTTCAACATTTAAGATCAAGATTATGATGGTTTTCGGTGACAAGGGCTCCGCTTCTGGTAGCTACTGATTCAGAAACTGTGCTTTTCTTCTCTTCTGAATTCAAGCTCCTAGCTGATTCTTTCATTTCCCTGTCTCAGCCCTGTGAAAGAAGCGATACAGCCTCAGGCTACGCTATTTTAATTGCACATAGTTGGTAGACCTGGAAGAGTGTGGGATGGGATAGGAAGAAATGAGGTCAACACTGCATGGATGTGTAAGTAGCGTTGCACTGAGTTGAATTTAGGATTTGCACTTTTTCTGACCCTTGGCTACTGCTGCTGTCTGATGAACTACACTTTATTTTTTAATACACCAAGAGTCTGTGGTTTATGTCCTTTTATTCTAGGCTGCGTTACCTAATACTTTTCAGCATTAAAGATTTTCCCACCTCTGTTTTTTAAAGGACGTTCTATTAAGTCTATTGTTGTCAGGTCTTTGGAATTCATCAGAGATACTGGCAAAGCAAAAAAAGAGTGCTTTTTCTTTGTTGCTTGGAATCCTAGGTGTTGGGTTTTTTAAGCTCAGTTACAAAAGACTGAAAACAGATACTCTTTTTTTCTGTTGTTGCTTTTGTTGTCTGCAAAATTTTGGCAGCTTGTCAAAACTCTGCCTAAGCGCAAATATTCTTATCAAAATCTGGTCCCACGCTGCTGTCAGCAGTGCATGGTGCTTTATTGGGAAGAATGTGGGACAATGAGGTGAGGAAGCTGAGAGAAAGGCAGGCTTTTAGTTAGTTTGTGGTTAACAGATGGGCAGAGTTCAAAGAGTTTGGTAAGGGTGAGAGCAAGACGTTGAGGCTGTAGTTTGAAAGTGACATGTCTTGCTTGATAGATCACCATGTGTGTAGGGAATGAAGCTAGGGATTACAGGCATAGGTAGGTTGTTCCTATGAAGTAGATGAACGATATACAGAGAATGCTATATATAAGCCTTGCTTCCTCTTTAAAGGATTACTTAAAGGGATTTTGGGAGGGCAGGCCACTAAAATTGCAGGTCATGCGTTTTTTGCTTGCTGTTTATGGAAATACTGGACCACTTTTGCTCAGGTCCATGGGAATATTGAATGCTAAATCCATCACTGATGTCTGGGAATGAGCAATCTGTGACTAGAGGCAAGTTCTGAAGTTGTCTCTGGTCCATCAGTGATTCACTGTCTGTATTTATAAACTGAGAAAGGTAGCATGTTTCACAGGGCAGATAGGAAGATGACATGCACCAATGTTTGAATGACGTGATAATGAAAATTGCCTTACTAAAAAGGAAATTAACTGTTCTGAAGCCAACAGGATGGCGTGGAATCCCCAAATGATCAGGATAAAAATAATACATGAATTTTTTCTCTTTCAACATCTTGTATCCAGCTCACTGCCTCACCTGCCTAGAGTGAAACTCCAGTGGGAAGAAATAACATATCATTTTGTAATTACAGGGCTGTAAAAACACGTATGTGATTTACAGAGCTAAATTACAGTTGCTCAACCAAACTGTTCTGGTTTTAGCTAGTTTCTGAGTGCTTGACTTTGTTCACTCCAAATGTTCAGTGAACACAACATGGTCATGTTTTTGAAATAAAGATAAACCCAGCATAAATATTTGTTTCTTTGTCCTGTTTTTTTCCCCTGTGATTGTAAAATGCTTCTCATGCTCTGAATAGTAATATTTGTGTTGCTAATGCTGATTGTATAATTAGGGTTTTTAATTTCCTGTATGAAAAATAGGCGTGGGGTTTTATTTTGTTTGTTATTATTTTGTGTAAATAGCAAAGTGTTACAGAGTGTAATTAGATGTCCCTGCTGGCCTGTCTTATTCCAGGCAGTGGCTGTCCTATTTCATTTTGTATAAACTCTGGCTAGAAGCATGTATTTTGTTGGTGCAAGGGGATCATATCAAACTTTCTCTCAGGCTCCCTTCACCTAAAGCTGTGTAGCCAGAAATTCTACTAATAATTTTAGTAGGAAAAAAAAATCTATTTTTAGCTGAGCTGTCTGTTTGTACTCCTGTGTTGTTTGTTGTGATGTTCCTAGAGAGCTTTAAGAACAAAGGAAAATATATCTACCAAATATTTCTTGTGCAGGCTGCTTGATATACTATGTAGAGTATGGTGAATGTTTAAACAGATTTTTTTATTTTTTATTTTTAATCTTCTGTTTATTCTGAGCAGAGAAGATTACCTGTTTTACCTCAACAGAAAAGGCAGTATTTGCTGGTAGTAGGGATGAGCAGCTTCCAATTATAAACTCATGACCTTTTAACTCTGTTTTCTGGAGAATGTAGTATGTTCAGGATTTTCCAGAGTGTGCCCTTTATTGTAGGATTTATCCTCCTCTTCTCTATATTTAGTTTGTTCTTAGAAAAGAAGTATTTTGCTTAGCAAAAGAAAGTAAAATTTCTGTGGAAGGGGAAGGATGTTAATTACTTCAAATCATGCTCTGATTTAATTAACTTCCTGCTCTTACAGTAAAATCTCTGTTTGGGACATTTCACTGTGAAGATCTGCACTCCGAGGTAATTGTCTGAGCTGTACATGGATATCCAAACTTACTTGGCTGCTGAACTACTGTTTATTGTTTGATTAGGCCAAATTTGTTTATAAACTCCTAGAGTTTCCTTACTCATAATTAACAAGATTAATAATAATGTTATTAATAAGATTATTAATAATATCTATATATTAATACTTTAGAATATAAGAGAATAGAAAAATTATGATTAGGTAAAGGGGGGACAATATTGTCTTTGTCTCTTGATTCCCTTGACGATACTTTCTTTTTGTTTTTTACATGTTATTGAGAAGGCAATTAAATTTTTATCTGTTTTAAACTAGAATTTCATTCTTTAGATAGGTGCATGTCCATGGCACTTGAACTGCACATTGGAAGAGCGTCTCGTAAGAGGAAGTGAGAGAGCAATTAATGCCTTTAACAGTTTTCGTGTAATCATTTCCTATCTCTGCAGCCTCCACATTCTTACAGTTCTCTTGTCTGAGTTAGAACTTTCAGAGGAAATTTGGACACTGAAGGACAGTTGGCAAAGTGTGATGTGGATGTGGGAAACAAAAAAGAAAATAAAGGACAGAAGATAAAAGTTAAATCTTGTAGTCTGGTAACTAAGAGAGCTGGTCCTTTGGGACTGAACTTGATAATATCACTGAGAGATGGAAAAATGAGCAGGGTATTAATTAATTGGACTGAAGTGACATTCTACAGCTTACATATATTTAGTAATAGTCTATGTTTTCCTTCTTTCCTTAAATGCTTGACCTCCTTGTACAGAAGGCTGCATTGGGAAAATTTAAGTAACTGTAACCTATTGGCTGCTCTTTCTTTGAATTTCTCAGCTCTTTTTGAAGAAAATTTGTTGGATATATGACCAAAGAGATCTGGAAGATCTCTGCTTCTTGAGAATACAAGATTGTTGTGGTGCTTAACTTGTTCCAGTGTACAAGCTTCAAACTTCTGTTGATAATAGTTACATGTATTAAATTTATATTTATATGACATACCATGCATTGAATTGCTAGCCAATAACCGAAAGCAAAACTTCCCACAGATTTGTGCTACTCCACCAAAATTGCAGGTACTAAGTGCAAAGTAGCACTAGTTCTAACAGCCTCTCAGCTAAGTGACTAGTAGAAGTACAGTTAGTTTTAAAATCAGTGTTATTGTGGCTTCAGTTATCAAGTGTAAATAAAGACATTAAAAAAAAAAAAGTTTTAACCACAGGTGATGTGCCACCTTTTGTTGCTGCAAATAGCAGGTGAATAAGATCATGCCATCTCTTCATTTCTTTCTTTTAGTCTTTAACATCCTCAAACTCCTTTGCAGTCTCTGCAGGCACAGGTTATACCTTGTTTTCTCAGGGAAATTTGTAGACTGATAAACGCTGTAGTGTATTTTGCTTAATACTTACTAGTGACATGGGGTTGTTAAAATGAAAAAAATCTGTTCAAATACTCACTGGCACTTTCTATTATGAGAGCACATCTTTCATTTGTGACCTTCACATTCATCAAGTTTGTGAGTAATCTGTATTACTTTTAAAATTATTGTGCTTCCATTTATATTGTTGGGGCTTTTCAGCCTGGAAAAGAGAAGGCTTCAAGGAGACCTTATAAGTAGCCTTGCAGGATCTGAAGGGGAACTATGAGAGAGCTGGGAGGGGACTATTCACAAGGTCTTGTAATGACAGGATGAGGGGTAATGGGTTTAAACTGGCAGAGGGGAGATTTAAATGGGATGTTAAGAGGAAGTTCTTTACTGTGAAGGTAGTGAGACTGGCACAGGTTGCCCGGGGAGGTTGTGGCTACTCCCTGCCTGGAGGTGTTCAAGGCCAGGTTAGATGAGGCCTTGAGCAACCTGTTCTAGTGGGAGATGTCTTTGCCTATGGCACAGGGTAGTTGCAACTGGATGATCTTTGAGGTCCCTTCCAACCTAAACCATTCTATGATTTTCTTCAACTAAGTTTTCCCAGCCACTTCTACAGTCACATGAAACTAACTTTATATCTTGCAAAGAGAATGTTATGAGGAGTTCTCTGAGATTTAGAACATGCGACTTTTGCTGTACCCACAGGTTTTTTTACCCTGCTGTAATTTTCAGTATTTTCCTAGGAAAAATCTTTGGATATTATTCTCTGGCTCTTTCTTTAATTCCTTTATAAAGAAAAAGATGGTGCTTTTGTCTTTGTTCTTCCTCAGGTTGTAATAGTTTAGAGCTAACACTCTAGCCAAATCCTAAATTACAAACAAGAAATAGGAACTTTTAAAAATAGAAAGTAAATAAAAGAGAGGATTGGCTATAGAAAAAAAAAATAGATAAGTCTATATAATTTCATTAATTTGCTGGACTAGTATATTATTTGTTGCACAAATTGTTTACTCTGCCACTTCTTGCCTCCTCCTCCTCCTTTTCTTTTCCCTGCACTTGGTGATCTTGCATGGCTACACTAACCTGGGCTGAGTAGATGATCAGGGGGCCTGGTTCTGTCTCTGGGGGATTAAGGTGGTAGCTATTAGCCCCTTCTGGGTTTGTTTGGTGGGGGGGAGTTTGATCTCTTTAATATTTATAATTGTAAATGAATGCAAGTATATGTAAATATGTTTTGTATGTATGGATGTTTGTATGTATGTATTATACAATATAGCAAGTTTGCTGATGACACCAAGCTGTGTGGTGCAGCAGACATGCTCGAGGGCAGGGATGCCATCCAGAGGGACCTGGACAGGCTGGAGAGGTGGGCCCAGGCCATTCAACAGGGCCAAGTGCAAGGTCCTGCATCTGGGTCGAGGCAATCCCAAGCACAAATACAGGCTAGGCAGTGACTGGCTGGAGAGCAGCCCTGTGAAGAGGGATTTGAGGGTGCTGGTGGACGAGAAGCTCAACATGAGCTGGCAGTGTGCATTTGCAGCCCAGAAAGCCAACCAGATCCTGGACTGCATTAGGAGAAGTGTGGCCAGCAGGTCGAGGGAGGTGATTCTCCCCCTCTGCTCCTCCCTGGTGAGACCCAACCTGAAGTACTGCATCCAGTTCTGGAGCTCCTATTACAAGAGGGATGTGGACATGCTGGAACATGTCCAGAGAAGGGCCACGAGGATGCTCAGAGGGCTGGAGCACCTCTGCTATGAGGATAGACTGAGAGTTGAGGTTGTTCAGTTTGGAGAAGAGGAGGCTCCCAGGTGACCTTATTGTGACCTTCCAGTATCTGAAGGAGGCGTACAAAAAGGCTGAGGAGGGACTTTTTAGGCTATCAGGTAGTGACAGGAATAGGAGGAACAGAGAAAACTGGAGGTGGGGAGATTCAGATTGGATGTGAGGAGGAAGTTCATCATCATAAGAGTGGTGAGAGCCTGGAATGAGTTGCCCAGGAGGGTGGATGTGGCCACATCCCTGGAGATGTTTAAGGCCAGGCTGGATGAGGCTCTGTCCAGCCTGATCTGGGGTAGGGTATCCCTACCCATTGGAACTAGATGATCCTTGTGGTCCCTTCCAACCCAGACTGATTCTATGATTTGTAGTCTATACTTTTGCAACTGATGCTTGGCAGTTTTATTTTTCCCTTCTCCCCGTTTCACAGCAAGAGAAACCCTGGAGTAAAAGCAGAGCTATAGGGTTGGGGTTCTTTTTCTTCACAGCATTTTTAGAAATAATGTATTAATTTTAACAACTTGCTGCAAATAGGAAAAAAAATACAGTGGAAGAACTTACTGTTTGAAGCAGAATCTCAGAATCAGATCAACTGATGAAATGATTGTTTAATTGTCAAGCAATATCAGGAATAAAAGTCACGTTGCAAAAAATAACCTCTTGAGTTTCCTTTGGTTATCTTAAGGTTATAAGCTCATTTGCCTATGTCTCTCTGGTCTGGAAATCAGTGTCAGCAGAGATAGCAAGTACAGGCCATAATTACTGGTTCGTGGCAGGCTGTTGAGTTTGCAAATAACTGGGTGTCACTGAAGAGGTTAGATTAACTGTTAGAGCTGACAAGATATAATTGCTTATGAATGGCTTTCTGTAACAATGAAAATTGTTTTACTTGAGGCTGTTTCTTCTTAGCGTAGAGTCTGTGTCTGGCTGTAGAACTGGTTTTAATTAGAGGTTGAAACAGCTGAGAAGTAAGTGCTTGCTTATTTTTAGACAGGATAAATATCAACTGAAACTGATTTTTGTCAGAATTACATGAATAAAGAGTAATGACAGACAAAATTGAAAGTGGAGATGCTGCTAGCTTAATTGAGTTTGAAACAAATTACTTCAGGCCCACAGTGTATATACAGAATGTCTATTTTCTAGTTGATTTCACTTTCATAGTGATAAATGCTTCAACATGAGTGTTTTGATTGTGTCAGTAGACCTTTTCAGTTGTCTGGTCTTGAGTAGCAAGTAGGGCTTGTTGGTAGCAAAGTTTGAGCCTTGCCTACATTGAAACTGCTGTCTTCAGAGATGCAGGTTTGGAGAGGAAGGTTTTGTATGTCAGGGCTCCTTGTGGATGTGAATGAAGTTCTGTCATTTTAAAGTTGTATACAAATGGCACATACAAAGAGGCCCCAGTTAATGCAGGTATTGTTTCAGTCTAGACTTTATGATTAATGTATGTTTCCTCTTTGTTAATTTTTCCTTTTGTGGGTCAGTGCTTGGTTTGCTGCACTTCACAGAGGCTTCTGTTCCTGAGAGAGGTCAGTCACTCTTCTATGGTTTGCTTTGGGCATCCAGAATCCCTTGAGGTATTTGCCCATCTTGTGCTAGTGCCTTTGTATCAAAACTGCTCGTGCCATAGGAGAGATTCTTGGAAAGAATGTAGAAGTCTCTTCTGTAGTGACAGTGATGGCCAGAAGGTGACTTATAACACAGAACTGATCCCTATCAAGCAGACTGCATCTGGTCTACAAAATGAAAACTTCAATACACAACTCCATCCTACTTTGTGTTTAGCGCTAATGTGCTGAGACCTCAGTTCTTGAAAGATTTCCTGTGGCAATCTGGAGTATGAACAAAGCATATGCACAGTCTGCCACTTCATAGTTCAAATGCAAATAAGCCTTGTGTTTTGATACAAATGTAGAATGGGATGAAGTTTTGTCACTCCTCCTTGAGCTCATTGCTTTTTCTATGACTCTACAGATTACAGTCAGCTGACCAAACATACGTGTGTGTAACTTGCATTAATATTTCATCCTGAAGACTCAGAATATTTTGTTGCAAAGTATCTCAACTTTGGTGCATTTTAATGAAAACTTACCTAGGCTTTTAAGAGAAGACATCAGCTTAGGACACATGCCTTTCTCCCCCCTTCACTCTTTGAAATGACCAGTGAATTTTACAAAAATTTGCTCTGGGACCTTTAGAATGGATTCTCAGGTCTGAAAGACTCCTTGGCCAAATTTTATCTTTTCCCTTTTCGCTCTGATCTCTCTTCATCTCCATGTATGTAGATACTAGAACTGCACTTCTGTGACTGTATGTCATGGAGAAGTTGGGCAGGTATTGAACCAATTTTCGAAGAATGATGGAGTTAAATAATGGTTTGGGTTGGAAGAGACCTCTGCATCGTCAGATCCAACCCCTTGCCATAGGCAGGGAGCTCTGTCACTAGATCAGGTTGTTCAAAGCCCCTTCAACCTGGCCTTAAACATTTGTTTGGGGGATGGGACTTGTATAACAGAGTCACAGAATCAGAGAATTCAGCAGGTTGGAAAAGACCTTCAAGATCATTAAGTCCAGCATATTAACCAACAGCTTCTAATCAGCTAAACCATCACACTAAGTGCCACATCCAGTGTTTTTTTTTAAACGCTTCCAGAGACAGTGACTCCTCCATCTCCAGGAGCCTGCAGCCCATTCCTATGGCCAATCACTCCTTCTGTGAAGAACTTTTTCCTAATGTCCAGCCTGAACCTCCCCTGGCGCAGTTTGAGACTGTCCCCCCTTGTTCTGTCACTGGTTACCTGGGAGAAGAGACCAAGCCCCACTTGGCTACAACCTCCTTTCAAGTAGTTGTAGAAAGTAATAAGAGCTCTCCTGAACCACCTCATCTCCAGGCTAACCAACTGCAACTGCTCAAGGCAACCTGTTTCAGTATTCCATCACCCTCATTGTAAAGAATTTATTTCTTTATGTCCAGTGTCCAGTATAAATATACCTTCTTTTAGTTTAAAACCATTACCCTTGTTGCCTGTACCGTATTTTTTTTAACATATTATTAAAACCAAATCAGAGCCCAAATTTGTTTTGCTTACATTCTCAAAGAAACCTCCCCAAAATGCAGAAGTTTGGAGTGCTGGTGTCTGCACTTGCAGGGAAGTTTTGCAGATGAATACAGAACAGTATTTCAAAACAATTTTATTGAACTTGAACTAATCCTGTGTGACAGTGCTCAATTAAGTTTAAATGTGGTTCATTTCAGTATATTGTATCTTACTGAAAACTACTGGTGTGAACAGAATTAATGTTCTAGACTAGCACACATCCTTGCCTAGACCCAAATTAGAGTTTACCCAGCACTTCAAACTCCACTTAAAAAATTTCAGTGTGCTCAGGACATCAATGTAGCATATAGTGGGTGGTAGAGGAAGAACACTGAGTGGGTAAAAACCCATCAGGGCTGAAATACTGCCAGATGGTGATTCTCCTCAGTGCAGATTTTAACCAGGCTGCTGTGAGTCCTAGTTGAACTTCTCTGTTGAGAACCAGAGGAGCAGATACTGGCAGAAAGCAAGCACTTAATCGGTGGATGCTTCTCTGGTGTTTTTCACCTAGTAGTGAGTGGACAGTCCTGGAGATACGATATGACTTTCAAAGGTACAAGAAACCCTTTCCCAGAAACCAGAACTTGCCTTGGAAATGCAGAGACAGGCTATCTGCTAGTGCTCTAAGGCAGGCAAGGAACATAGAACTTTTTACCTTGGCACATCTACTTTACTTCCCATGTGCTTCTGATGAATAGCTGACCAGTTTGCTGTTGGTGGGTGGAAACTCAGAGCTACTGCATTGAGGAAGTCTGTGCTGTTATCAAAGAATACTTTTCTTTCCTGGTCATGAATTGAAGTACCATATGGAAAGTTTTAGCAGTAGGATAATTAAGCCCAAGCTTTCTGATTCCATTGACATCACTGGCGTATCTTTTTCTGGAGAGGAATGTCAAGGTGAAATTTTGGAATGGTTTAGATTTCTCCTGTAGTGTAAAAACAGCCTTTTTGGGAGGACCCATGGGTGGAAGAAAGGTGCTGTAGCTGTTTTCTGAGTAGTTTTAGAATTAGAATTGAATGTGCCTTTGCAAAACTGAAAGGCAAAGTGAGATATCTGAGGGACATACTCTGGGAGGAAGGATAATACCTACTTTTCACTGGTTGCCTTCTGCATTTTGTTCTGTTTTGTTAAAGCTTTTCTAATAACAAGGAATCCAAGCCCATGGATATAGGGAGAGATGTGTAGCATAATGAGCTGTGTAACAAATATTTTGAGAGGCTTCTGAGGGTCAAATGCCAGGAAATGTCTTTGCTTGTGTACTAGGGCTTAATTTGCAGCACTGCCCATGCTGGTGTGTGCGCTCTACAATATTCAAATGCTTCATGTGAGATTTACGTGGTACTTCCTTAGGTGCTCCAGCATGGGTCCTTTCCACAGGGTGTAGTCCTTCAGGAACAGATTGGGTCTGTGTGGCTTCCTGTGGAGTCATTGCCTACTTTGGGCATCCACTAACTCCATGTGAGGTCGTCCATGGGCTGCAGAGGGATGTCTACTCATTGATTAGTCTCTATCCGTGAAGTACGACAGCTTGCTTCACCGTAGTCTTCATTATTGCTGCAAGGCAATCTCTGCACCAGTGCCTAGAGCTCCTCCCCCTCCTTCTTCACTGCCCTGGGTGTCTGAGGAGTTNTCCTGTCTTAAATATGTTATCAGAGAAGTGCAAACAATATTGCAGATGAGTCTGGTCTTGGCCAGTGGCAAGTCTGTCAGGTAAAGAGGAAGCTTTGTGTAGCTTCTTGCAGAAGCCACCCCTGTATGTAGCCCATGCACCCCATTACCAAAACCTTACTGCAAAAATGTGATACACGCAGTCAACAAATGATCTAGTGCCTGCTGAGATCCGTGATGACAGAGCCTTCTGTGAAAGCATTAAAGCATTCCAGGAATGGACTAAGGAAGGAGAGGGAACCTCTTATTTTCCACAGCTGTAGAAAGTGGCTTACTTGGAGAACGTTAAGGGCCACATCTAGCACCTCAGAAATGTTGAAAGACTGAAGACCGCAAGAGTACATGTGAAGTGTGTGACAATCATTAATAATGTGATCATCTTATTACCATCCAGGCAAGCTCCTTAACTTCCGAAAATTATGTCTGTTCGAGCCATCTGTACTTTTGTCTCTCTTTTATGTGCCTCTCCTTACCTGTTTTTTAAATTATTTGTTTGGGCTTTTTGGGTGTGTTTTGGTTTTATTGTGGTGCCTTTTTTTTTTTTTTCTTCATTTTGTGTGTGTGTCTCTCTTTTGTGACCTCATTGTTTCAGTTTGTTACTGTCCCTGGAGAATCTCAGGAGTTATGTGAACATGTTTGATTCTTCATAGATGATTTAGCTGATACTAAGGAAATCACAGGAGCTGCAGAGAAAAGAAAAAGAAAAAACTGGAAATGGATTCTACTTGCACTCACTGGTCTCATGACAACAGAAAGGCTTGCTCTCAGGAGAGTGTCTGACGTCATGACTTAGGGCAGATTTCATAAAAAATTAGAACCTGGATCATATTTCATTAGTCTGGTGACTTAACAGATGTCTTTGGCCAGGCGTATGAACTTTATGAATGGTCTGTTTCAGTCTCATCCCTTGATACTGTGTGTGGTATTATCCATCATTTGCATTCAGATTCATAGCCATTATGGATTTATGTTTCTTGCTCCTCTTGGTGAGAGATCCAAGAATTTAATTGTTTCTGTTGTGACTGATGGGGAATTTCCCAGAAAATGCACTGATTGTATAGTGAAACAGTTTTACAGTAAATAGTCTCGCAGATACTGCAGCCCCAAGAGCTATACTGGAAACTGGAATGTTGTCTTCTAGCTTGCTGGAGTGTATTTCTAAAAAACCAGCACTTTTTAGTGTGTGTCTAGGGACAAATGCTTCCACAAAGTCACAGAAAAGGAGAAGTTCATTGTCAGAGAATGTCAAATTGGAATTCAGACGTAAAAATCTTTATTTTGGGGATCTTTAAGTTAAAAAAAAAAAAAAAGAAACAAAACCAAAAAGACTGAAAACCACCACCATGGAGATACACTTGGATGCTTGGGTCCTATACAGTGATCTGGAGGTTTATCAACAAAGCAAGCCAAGGTATAGATGGATCTTCAAACACTTCTTCCCAGTGGCTTGGTGGTCATGAGGTCATGGTGATACTCAGAAATGATATGACACTGCATGTGAACTCTGGATGATAAAGTCACTGTGAACTTGCAGTTCATTTGCAAGCTAATGTTGCATCCATGTTGACCTAATGGAATGCGTAAATTCTGCAGGCTTTTATGATACTGAAATAAAACTCTGAGGTGTTCATGTAGCCAGAAAAGCATGAGGATTAATAATTGGAGGATTGGGCAGATAACTAGCTACTGCTTTAGGAGAGTTAGAACTATACATTTACTTAGCTGAAGCTGTTAGTGAAGGTGTTTCAGTGTCAGAATACCCTTTCAACATTGATATATGTGTAAAAGTCTGATATTTTTCGGTTTAAAAAAAAAAAGGACATTCAGATGGCTATGTGCAGGCTACCTTGAGTGACTGTACTTTTGAAATGTAAATAACCCATTAATTTAAGCTGTAAGTTCTGCTGGAAACATTTCTAAATCAAGTACTTGATCATGATGCTTTGCTTTAGATTAAAACTCACTTCTGAAATTCTGTCTATCTGGTCTTCATTCCGTCTGTTACATGGGTTAGATTATCTGGCCTTGTAATCTTACATTTCTGATTAGACTTGAAGAAGTTTGCAGATACTTATTTAAAGAGTCCCCAAGCATTCTAAGGTTTCTTCAGCTAAAAATCATGCTGTTCATCTAAACAGTTCAGATTAAAACTGTCTGCTTTGTGTAAAGTGTTTTAAACATACAGGGAAAGGTTTTATATTTAGAAATCAACTATGTATTCTACCCTAGAAAAGTCCCCAATTATAGTTATACATTCTTCCTTGCCTAAAAGAAAGCAATGCTCCCGAATTGGTAGGCTGGTGAGCTAAGAAGCTTTTGTCATCCGTAAATATATATCGCTTCCAGATTCTTCCAGAAAGTATAAGAATAAAACAATGTTCTTCAATTATTTGTGAAGATTTGTATTAAAAACATTTAATAGGATAATGTACTATTTAAAAGTGTGTTAAATGTTACCTTGCCATACAAACTTTTCACTTCTCTGGAAAGTTTATATGAATTTTCTTTGAAAGAATAAATGGTTTCCTTCTGATTGTTCAGTCAAGTGCAGCAGAAGTTGATTCATAGGGCTGGAGCACCTTTCTAGGTGCTCCTAGGCTAGGAGAGTTGGGGCTCTGCAGCCTGGAGAAGAGGTGGTGTCGAGGAGACCTTGTAGTAGCCTTCCAGTATCTGAAGGGGGACTACCGGAAGGCTTGAGAGGGACTATTCACAAGGTCTTGTAAGGGACAAGAGGTAATGGGTTTAAACTGGAAGAGAGGAGATTTAAACTGGATGTTAGGAAGAATTTCTTTACAATGAGGGTGGTGAGACACAGGAACAGGTTGCCCAGAGAGGTTGTGGTTGCTCTCTCCCTGGAGGTGTTTCAAGGCTAGGCTGGATTAGGTTTGAGCAACTTCTTCTAGTGGGAGGTGTCCCTGCCTATGGTGGGGTGTTGGAACTAGATGATCTTCGAGGTCCCTTCTAACCATTCTATTATATTGCACAAGGATTATTTGCAGTTTCTGCCAGTAATGCTTGTCTGTCTAATTTATGCTAGACATTGGAATGACTCCCACAGCTATTATATATGAATGAATCATCAATATAACTAAATTTATCTTTTCCCTCTTCTATGAATAAAAATGTATTTTTGCTATTTCCAACTGTGAAATGAAACTAAAAAGAGAAGCAGAAAGTTTCTTAATGTAGTTGTTAGGAAGCAGAGATAGAAATTGAGTCCACATTCCTGATTCTCAAGTCCTGCCTTTGCCACAGTGTTTTTCCTGGCCTTCTTATACTGTTTTGTAAAATTAATGAGTGTTCAGTACTGTCTGTATTCTGTAAGAAATCTGTATTTGTTAATTTACTTCCAGTCTAGACATAAGATTGGGCAGGGTATGAATTGTGGTTCCATCCACCTTGCCTTTCAGTTTTTTTGTGGGGTGACATTTGCAAAGAGTCACTGGCACCTCTAGACTGGCTCTTATGCCTGTTGTTCACCTGAGCATTTGTAGGAAGAGTTGGTTTTACAAATATTGCAGTAACTACAAGAAAAATAGGTGCAAAATACAGAAACATTATTTGCACTTTCAGTCAATTCAAAACCTTAATCTAGCTCACACAGGCTGTACTTGAAATTTCTGTTCTTTAAGACCAAAGGCTGTAGAGCAACAACATTTTATATTCTTGTGGGTTTTTTTAAGATCAGGTCTTATTCTATTCAGGATAACTTCCATAAATATGTCAGCATTTTATTATCTGTGATGATGCCACAGTCCTAGATATGGTGCTGATTTGTTTTCTTCTTTCTGAGAGAAATGTTAATGAAATAACATAATGGGGAATTGTTTCCTTATTGCTTATGATTGATGTTTTGGCATTGGTTGCTCACTGTTTAGAAGGAAATTAGAGAAAATCTGTTTTAGGAGGAAGATGTAACTTTACTTCTTAAGACTTAGTATATGCAAACTGATAATAAATACGCAGTGTGGTAGGTCTGTTTGTCTCCATTTAGTGTTAAAGAAAGCTTTTTTAAAAAAGTTATTTTTAAGCACCAAATTACATTTTTCTTATGCATAAAAATTCCTTTTTATTCTGTTCTTGCAGGCTACAAATAATGTAACTAACATGATTTTCAAACCAGTAAGTTGCCAAATAAAATGTTTGTAGCATTGTCTGAAACAGCCTTTCCTATCCCAAGGCATAGACAAATGCATGAATTTAATCTCATGCATTGATTTTTGTAACAAAAAATCATTCTAACTTTTTAGGTGGCAAGGAAATGAGATGTGCCAAACTATTCTGGGCTGCTCTGAAGTGCAGTAGGCAACAGATGGGGTAACACAGATTAATTCTTGACGTATGTGTGTGTGAGTTAGCGTAAAGGTCTGGAGTGTTCCCAAGTTTGCATCTAAATGGGGTATGTACTCCATTTGCTTACAAACACGGGTAGAGATTCCTCTGTTTGTACAGGTGAGCTGGTAAGAGGGAGGGAGAAGATGAGATAGGAAGCTATTAAAAGCCATGTGTGCCCTGGGGTGAAAAGGCACTTACAAGGGACGCTAAACTGTTGAGTTCTTTGGAAATCTCTAATCCTCTTCTAATCAAAACCAAATTTTTGATGTTGACTTGGAGGGCACTTTGAATCCGATCTGGACATAGCATGTTGCTGTATCTGCCACTGAGACTGCGATGTGTCATTGCAGAAAAGGAAGAAGTTGTGTTGTCTATTGGGAGCTCATACTAAGAAGAAAAAAGTAATTTGGCAGCCATACTCAAAATTACTTCCCTGCTCATGACAGTAGTATCCGGATGTATAGCACAGGATATCATGTGCTTTTGTTGTGTCTTAAATAAATCCTCTCACTTGCCTTGTCGTTAAATGACTCAGTAACTCATGAAAACATCTATTTGGGATAATCTGCAGCCTAGACATAATAATGTAAACTTGATAGAGGGGAATTGTTTTTTCCTGTGGTAGTTTATTTTAAATAGATCAGATTTTCAGCAACCAAAGTACTTGCAGAGATTAAAACAGACTCAAAAGCTGATGTGCTAAAACCAGATTGTTAAATGAAAAATGAGTGTCAAATATAGCACTGTAGATGCAAAAATAGTTATTTTTGGATACTGGTGGTTATTTTAAGGTAATTGGCTTGTTGACAGCGTAAGAGCAATAATGAGAGGAAACTCTTAAGTACAGATATAAAACTGAGATGTTAATTTACAGGATTCTGTGGTCTGAGCACATCTATAAAATGAGGTTTTAATTATTTAATTATGGAATTAAAGCACTGCCTTTTGTGGTTTTGGTAGACTCGTTCAAAGTGTGTGAAATAAACAGAGGTTGAGTAGAATTTCTGGAGGTATTACAGCACTTCGATTCTGGATAGACAATAGAGTACAAGGTCATATTTCTGCAGAAATAGAGGGAAAATAAGGACAAAGCCAGTAGAAATTACAGGCTTTCTTATAATTTAAGAGATGCACAGTTTAGTTGGATATTTGCAGTGATTGTGCTTTAGCCATCTATCTCACTTCCCTCAAGACCTAGGTGGCAAAAGATATAATTAGGGTGTTACAGCCTGAAAAATAATAATATTAAATCCATAAAGTGACACTTCCAATACAAAAAAGTAAACAACCTGTGTCCCTCTCCTTTCCCAAAAAACCTCCAACAACCAAGCTCCAAACAACTGACAGACCAAAAGTCAGAACTGAGGTCTGATGTATTCTGGGGAAGTTATCTGTTGGCTCATGAAGTCAAGCTGATTTTTTTTTAAGCCCTTTGAACATTAAGTGTGTGTTTTGCCAAGTGGTGTACCTTTAGCAAGACCTTCAGCTTTGCTGAAGGCAATTACTTCATAGCTAAACTGCCACTGGCAAAGTTAATTGTCTTAAAAGGGACACGTTTGGATCCCCCACTGGCTGAAGAACAGAGTATGGTCATAGGAATGATTGTGATGACTCTGTTATGAAAAACTTTTGGTGGTATGGTGTAGGTTTTGTCCATGTTTATGTTGCTGAGACTTGCCAGATCAAATATAGGTGGAATATTACGAAAATTACAAGCACATTCTTGTGTGAGTAAGCCTCTGGACCACTCACTACTGCCAAAACGAGTAACAATGTAGAGACTTGTAGGAACAAAGCTTTAAGCCTCCTTTACTTTACTCTTTTTGGCAACTAAGGACCTTGAAGAACCAGGTGGTGTTTTTACATTTGTGTTTTGGAGCATAAATACTTCATAGGAATTGTTGAGTCCCAAACCAGAGGGATAAGCTTCTTATTCCATCAGTCTGTGGATGGTATTTGTCAGTTATCAGGATTGTGCTGTGGTTTGGCTTCCTTGGGAGAAGAGTTTTCACTTTTAGAGTGAGGCGCAGTTTCTGTTGAGAGAAGTTTGCTTCTCTGTGTCTGTATCCATGTTTGGTGGAGATGAGGAGAGCAGAAGGAAGGCACTTACTAAAAGTTGTGTTGGACAATGTGTTTTAATGAACATAGATTTGTAGAAATGTATGTTATTTAGGGTAAGAGGATTTAAAATCTGTAGGGATGTAGTACTTTGGTGCTGATTGATGAAGTGACCTTCAAGCAGGGAGTGTACATGCAAAATTGCAAAACAGTGCCTGCATCAGTTTTGATATTTATAGATGTGTTTATGGTAGCAGCTATACCTTTAATGACTGTAAAAGTCTATTCTTTTACCTGTCGTGCTCCTGGTATTCTAGAAAGAACAATCAACAAAAAAACCCTTTGGAACATAATCACTTTGCCTTTCAGCATGGTTCCCTACTTTGTCATGAAGCTGCTGCTTTTGCTTGTCCCCATTAACTCCTTTTGTGATGTCATGAGCAATCTGACATTTTTTAGGTGGGCAGCAGTGCAGACCCTTACAGTGGGCTTGTATTCTTCTGTACTATTTATTTTTTCTCACGTTTCCCCCCCCCTTTTTCTTTTTTAAATAACATTTTTCAAGCTTTTAGTCATCTGTAGACTGAAGTCTTGTGTAAGATTCAGGTCCTTTAGGTTTTGCTTTCTGTCATGTTAGTACATGGAAAATTACAGCAAGAGTGTCTTGAAGTTATGTTTGTAGCTGAGAGTGTTTTTACTCAAGTTTTTCACCTTTCAGAAGCATAAGTACTTGCATTTGTCATAAAGCTTGTTCCATACTTGGTCTCTTTGCATTATGATTATACAAACTTTTCTTTTTCACGGAATCATGGAATGTTAGGAGTTGGAAGCGACCTTGAAAGATCCAGTCCTACCCTCCTGCCAGAGCAGGGCTCTTTCCTATTGGCCATGTTTTTTGAGAGGGTATTAATTCTTCTTTCTTGTATGTCCCCATATTTGTTAGCTGTTCACTTATCTTCCAGACCCATGATGAAGTCCAGTGTCACATCCGTTGCTATTTTCCTTCCCCTCAGAGAGATATTTACATGTAAAGTATGTAGCCTGTGTACTGCTGTGACTATACAGTACCTATGAAGAAAAGCTAGCATTTATTAGGGATAAATGTCAAATGTAATAGTATCTTTGACCTTTGCGAAATGTGATTGTGATTCTTCTTAAATACCATGGCTATTTTGTGTTGTAATATTTCCAGATATGTCTATATGGGGCAATTTGAATTAGTGGAAAAGTGTCCTCAGTGATGTACTTGAATGTTAAGCTCTGTTTTGTTAAATCTGATTTTTTTTTTTTATATGTTTCCTTATTGAAGTAATTCTTGTCAACAAGGAAACTCTTTTTTTCACCACCCCTACCTATATTTTTACAGGTACCACCTGTGAAAAGAGAAGGTCTGTATTGAACACTGAAATCTTCCAATTGATTGAGAAGCACTTTTTTCATGCTAGCATTTCCCAGGCCATAGTAACTAGGAATAATAACTTGCTCAGTTTATTGCTTGAGAAGGGAAACCTTGGCTTGTCAGTATAATCAGAAGCCTGATTATGTGAAACATAAGAATTATATAGACTTAAGAGGGAATTGGGAGTTTGGGGGGAGATTTTAAAAATGTCTTTTAACTTTGCTTTTTGTCACTTTAACTCTAGGCTTTTGCTTGCTTGACCCTTAACCGTGTCAGAATTTTGCCTGCTAGGAAACCTCTCTATATTGCTAGTGACAGATTGTTTTTATTTTGGATTATTTATACATGCTGGGCATTCTTTGGTAGTGCAGTATTTATGATTCCCTTGTGCGAAGCCACGTTCTGTTCGTACTTGCTTGCGTGTGCACCTTTGGTTAAGAAGGCTCTGTGAGCAGCACTGCTACAGAGGAGGAATGGTTTTCATAAAGTGGAGAAGTGGAGGTTTTGGCAGCTGCCTTCTGTTCCTGCCTGACAGCCTTCGTCTTTAACCCTACGCTAGGCATAAACTCTACTGTTTCTCACAGCTGTGCGTTGGGGCTCCTGCTGCTCTATCTCCTGTGCTACATGAAACTGTAAATGCATATAAGCAAACAGCTTCAGGTTCTCAATTGAAGAAGTTGGTGTTAAGCTTTAAGTGTTACTAATACTTCTGTTAAAATGCCAGCTGCTCAAGAGCAGCAGGTGTTTTCACAGGAATGAAAAATTTCCCTTTCTCAGAAATCTACAATAGATCCTCTTCCAATCAGTTGTGGATGGAGTAGGGATTTCTTGGTGGTGGGTGCTCTTCTTGAGTAATAAAGGTCAAAGCTATGCCTTACTTGTTATCTGTTGACCTGTTGAGGGCATGTACATGTGAGAGATGGACGTTGGACCCCTCATGGAAGCGTGGCATGGAGAGGGCAAGTGGATGTTTTATAGTTACTAAAAATATATAGTTGTATAATCTGTGTGTTTAATAATATTTTTTATATTTTACTTTTTGTTTAAATTTTTTTTTTTAGAAAGAAATTGCTTCACCTAAAGTCTGAGATCAACTAAATCCTCCCACAAAAGGTCACATTTTAGCCTTGACCTCTGTTTCCTGTGACCATGATGCTTAGAGATGTAAGGTTGGGTTATTCCATCATCTTGACATAGCCCTGTGCTGCTGGCTGTTACCCAGAAATGTTAAAGAAAAAAAAAAAATCCCTAAAAAATAACAGCTTTCAAGTTATTTTATTTTTTTACAGAGAGATGTGACAATACAATCTGGTTGAGGGCAGATTGCATTTGTGTGGTGAATAAATGAAGTTTGTTATAGCACTGCTTATCCCCACTTCTTTTGTCTAACAGGATAATATTCTTTGTTTTATCACTCAGAGTTTAGTTCTTTTTTCAAGAGCATTTAGTAAACTAAACTCAGTGTTTCATGCATTAAAAAAAAAAAAATCTAAATTTTACTTCTAATTGCAGTTTTTGTTGCATTGAACATATCTAGCAGCTATTGAGTGTGCTGACTGTCCGTTTAGAAACGTTCTGAGGTGCCCTTTAAACCCTCTCTGTTCTCTCTACAAAAGTTCACCTCCCACCACTGAACCGAGTGGATTATGGAGTCTTGCCAGTGAGAAATCTTAAGGGAAAAACACTGTGTTCAGAAAATGCTGCTGTATTCGGAATCCTAGGACTTGTTCTAAAAATATACTTAATTGAAAAGATTTGTTTTCTCTTCTAATGTGGTTTACATCACTGTTTTATTAATATTTAAATAACAGAATGTTGTAACCCAGAGTACAGAAATACTTCTGTACAGAGCTCCCACCAGAATCTTGGAAACCTTACATGAAGCATTACGATGTTTGTTTTGCTAGTGGCAATTTTCTTGGTTTAATGTTGCGGTACAAAGGAGAATGAAACTCTGGGCTTCCTCCAGAATGAAAACCAGATGATTAATTGGTTAAAAAGGAAAGTAATTAATTTCACCAAGTCATTATGCATGATCAGGAATAAGGGGTTATTCCTTGTGAGAATCTCTTTAGAAATTACTTGGGAGTGTTTGCATTTTTTTCCCCTTAAGCTACCAAAAATCCAATGCATGAACACTGTGTTGGTTTGAGCTAATTGGAGAATGTGAGTGAGAAATTAGACTGTTGGCTGAGAGAGAGTTAAACATACAGTGTCACTTCACCAAGTTTCACTGAGACAGAGAAAAAAAAATTGCATTGAGAAATGTTCTCAAAACATGAGTTAGGCAGTGTGCTTGCAGAGGGCCAGTCTGGCTTGGGTCTGTGCTGGCTCCGGCAGCTTTTTCCTTTGTCTCTCTGCCTTTGAACTAAGTCAGAGTAAAATCACTAAAACCATTCATTCCTTCCTGCCACTAATCTTTCTGACTGATCTTCAGCTTATCTGCAGCATCATCAAGTGGTGAGATAAAGCCGGGGGAAGGGGGAAAAGGTGGTAGGGAGGTTTGGTTTCCCTCTTGGAGATTTTGGTCTCCAGGAGGGGTGTGGTGTGTAGTACCCTTTTTTACTGTATATATCTGTAAATATCTGTTATATCTTGTAAATATTTGCTTGTATATTTGCATTGCTATAAATACAAAGCTTCATTTATTAACTTCCAGTGTGTTTTTCTGAGTTTTAGCCGGGGTTTAAAAAGGTGGGGGGGCAGGTCACTGCAAACCCACTACAAACACAAAGAGTAAATCTGCTGTTTTTCTCTGTACCCCTAGTATTGTGAACATGAAAAACTGAGGAGTGCTGTGCTCCTGGGTATATCTGCAAAAGGAAAATCCAGATTTGAAGAAGTTGGTCCTACATAACTTCTACAAATGCTGTAAAAGTAGACCTATGAAAAGGTGCACATTCTATTTGATAGGAATTGATAAAATTTACAATTGTTTTTGTGTTAATTTTTCTACAGCAGATAGCTAATGCTAATTAAAACCCTTGGGATTTAGGCATAGGTAGCAACAGGCAGTTTCAGTGTTTCCTATTGCCCTGTGAGAAGGTGGAAGGCTGCCAGCTGCTTTTATGACTGGACTCCTGAAAGCTCTAGCAATGTGATGCAGTCCAGGTTTTCTTACAGGTGTTTTTCCTGGGTGTATGGGATGGAAATAAGGAATTTGCATTGCAAAAATTCAGTAAAATGCCTTCCGTTGATGGAAGAAGTGGTTTTGCCTGACTTTCAGTTCCAACGTGTCTTACAAGGAGGGTATTCATTCTTCAGAAGCCTCTTTTCTTCTGAAACTTGGGTCAGAAACAGGGATGTTACTCAGAGGCGGCCACTAACACTCTTGCCGAGGTGTAGTGGAGAGGGTGGGGGCAACTAAGAAACACTTTTCTCTCTGAACATAAATATTTTATTGTGGTCAGAGTTGCATCATCACTGCCTGGGTGAACTTGGTCCGGGTGGCAAAGTGGGCAGTCAGATCACATGCTCACTGGTGTGCAGGCTCATAGTTTGGTAAATCTTAGCACACTAACTGAACAATTGATCCAGATCTTAAAATAAAACTTACTCCTCCTTCAGTTTCTTGAAAAATATGACTGACAGAAGAAACTGGATTTGAACATCCTTCCTGCCAGCTGTTTTTCAGGTAGTTGGAGAGAAAGTAGTATGAGATGTTTTATGTTGAGATATAAAAGTGGATGCTCTACTTGTCTGTTAGGATCACAGAATCAGTATTTGTTGGTTTGGGTTTTTTGTCACTCAGTGTGGTTAGAAATTAATATACATAATTAACCAGATTTGTTCTTATATTCGGAGAATGGAGCCTTTAAAAACCCTTTTCTCTTGGCAGTTCTGCTTTAATATGAAGATAGTTGGAGCAAACTTTACACCCTGACAAGAAGCTGAATACAGACAAGGCAAATTTGGATAGATTATGTTTTAAATTTGTATTTATTTTCCTTATACTAAACACAAACTGCCTAGCTTCTTATCTGTCTCCAAAGAATTATCATTGTGTATTGTCTTTCAATGATTTGAAGTCAAATAATTGGATTGCTGCAAAACTGCAATGGCTGGCTTGTAAATGAAAATCAATTTTTCCAAAGGAAGGCATTTTTTAGTGACTTCTGTTACAACATCACCCAAAAGCTTACAGCAAGCTGGCATCTCTTCCAGTGGCTATTTTGGACATATTAATGTGTGTCTCTCGAATGTTTGGATTTTTTTTTTTCCTCCCCCGCCCCGGATATGTCCTCCCATAATCTGGTGTGATTATTATAAATGTGGTCGTGACAAAAATCAGTATTTGATAAATTCAGATGCAATGAATCTGAGCTCAGTTTAACATTATCAGGAATTTGGTTGTGATCAGGTGTATGACAGAGGTTTTAACTTGAAAAGCTTGAATAGGAGCAGCAAGCAGTTTGGGGACCAACCAGGGATTTCTGTTTGAATACTAAAGTAGCAGCAAAGCAGTGACTAGTGATGCTTTATAGTCACTCTTCCAACAATTACTTTATGAGTGTAAAAGTTTAAGTTTTGTTACTATTTGATAATTCGATGTATAAACATAAGGATTTTCTTCAGACGTTTTTAGCTATGAGAGAAAATTAGATGGCAAGAGTTGAAAGCTTTTCTTAAGGCCAATGGAAGTGATGTTCATTACTCTTTTTCAAGTAAATTGTTACTTTAATGTGATAAAAATGAACTATTTGGAGAGACCATATATTTATTTCATCTCCAGGCATCCATTGCTGACTGTTCTGTTTAAAGAGATGTTGAATGCAGTCGTAGAGGTGAAACTTTAAATGGATTTTTTTTTTCCTCTCCATAAACTTTCAGCTGTAATTCTTCTGATGGTAATGGAAGCCGCACCACCTTATTACATTTTAAAGATGTAATAAGCAGTTTTAAATATTGAATTATCTAACATGGCAATGTGACATGCCAGCAGATGGAGACAGAAAGTAAATCAGACAGCAGTGAAGCCAAGTTTCTTCTATCTGGAGTCACCGCCACTTGAACAGTAAATTTTCCTTTTTCATCTGTCCAGTTGTGGAAGTTTAAGAGCTAACACTCTATTTTGGTTCTAAATTATAAACAAGAGAGAGGAACTTTCTGGATGTTCTTCTGAATATAGAGTGAATGTGCAGGGTAGTGGTTGTAAAAGGGAAAGAATGATGTCTATATTGTTCACAGAATCACAGAACCTTAGAGGTTGGAAGGGACCTCCAGAGATTGAGTCAAATGCCCCTGCTAAGGCAGGATCCCCTAGGGTAGTTCACACAAGAATGCATTCAGGTGGGTTTTGAAAATCTCCAGAGGAGGAGACTCCACAACCTTTGGGCAGCCTGTTCCAGTGCTCTGTCACCCTCACTGTAAAGAAGTTTCTCTTCATGTTGAGATGCAACCTTCTATGTTCCAAACTGGTTTGTTAATTGGTATAAAAAGCCAATATATGAACAATTTCTTGTTCTTTGTTTCCTTCGCCTTTTGCCTTCCACTTCCTCCACTGCTCCTCTGTGCATGGCAGAATACTAACACTGACTGAACTGGTAATATATGAGATCTTGCTGGTTTTCTATCCAGGGGGAGAGAAGAAGGTCATGTTAGCCATTTCTGGGCTTTCTTTATCCAGGGTGGGAGGATTGGAATTCTGTATTGTTTCTAAATTGTAAATAGTTATATTTACATGTATGTACATTTTGTATATATGCTTGTAAATTTAGCTTGCTGAAAAACACAGCTTTATCTTATTTCCAAACTGCCTGAGCTGGTGTGGTGAATTTTATTTGGGGTGTAATTTCTCACCCTATCACACCACTGTTTCAGATCAGCTGTAGTTTTTATTAAAAAATTAGCAAAATTCATCCGTTTAACAGAGATCTTTTGCCTTGATAAGGTGACTTAGCTAGAATCAATTATATGATGCCCTTTCTTTTTCTTTTCTTGCTTTGATTGTTCTCTTCATTCCTTCCCTAAACCCACAATTCCCTGCTTTTGCAGAAGTAGCACATACATATATGTGTGTGTGTGTGTGTATGGTGTGCATTTCTTCAAACTTCACATGAAGTTTGGTGAGTTTTGTACCAATTCCCACTTAAACTTTATTTTTGTTGGGTGGTTTGAGTTTGCTGATCCCAGATGAAGACACGTGCCTCAAAAAGATGTTCTTTCTCCATGAAGGAAAAATAATATGCTCTCCTCATATCACCTACTATGTGTTTCCATACAAAACCCTCTTCTTCCACAGGTCAGTGACACAGGACACCATTCTCTGTGTTCACCTCATGTGCACCTAGTAATTGTACTTCAGTCTTCCCGTCTGGGTGTAGATGTTTTAAAACACTATATTTCCTTTGGAAGCTATTGTAACATTAACATTTAAATGGTCTTCTGATGAAGGATATTGTTAAGTTGAAGTTAAACTGATGAAATTTCTGTAGGTTTACTGAAGAAATAATTTGGCATAAAGCATCTGGTTAAGGAGGGTGTGGGGTGTAACTTTAATTTGAAAGTGTGACAGAAATGCACACCTTGCATCCATACTTACCAGTTTTTACTGGGTTACTGAATTCTAATATTCTTGATTTCACAACTGGAAAGGAACATTTAATTGAAGTAAACCACTTACGTGAATTTGGTTGAAAAATAGGAAGAAATGTCAGAGCTTTTAGAATTTTCAGTGTGCTTTTATACTCATCTTCCAAATAATATTTTTCTGCTGATTCTCAATTTGGGGAGAGTTTCTCGTTTTCAAGTTAAAAGGCCTGATGGATTAGAATGAGCTAAGCTACACAGAACTGCTTTTGGTTTCCTGGTTGCGTAAGCCTACCAGGAAGGTTGTGAAAGGTCATGCTGCCAGAGTGAGCGTGGCAGCAGTTTGGGTGTGCTGTGGTTGAACTAATCAGAAAAAAAATGTTTGTAAAGCAGGGAGTGGTTCTGTGTTAGCTTTTGCACAAAGAGAGGAACTACTTACATCTATTTTTCTCCATTTTCTAATGCAGTGGGAGAGGGCTCAGTGAACGTGGTTGAGTGTCTTTTGTTGCAAGATGAGTTTGATTTATAGGCATCTGTAATATCTATCTTTATGTTCCTGAAATGCCATAGACACATACTTCTACAACATTCACTAAAGCAGTCATAGGGCCTACCTGCAGTTCCACATTAATGTTCTGAATATGTTATGCTACTGAAAATGCAGTTCCTCCTCATTCTTGTCTTTGCTGAAAAATACTTTCAGCAAGCTTCATATGAAGTTGCCTGCAAGAAGGGATGTACTGAGAGTTGTTCTTTGCCCTTGCCTTGCAATCAGCAAATGCAGGAAAGGAAATCTTTTAGTTGCAGAGGGATTGGTGGGATAACATAAGAATATGTTCTTTCAGCAGTGAAAGGTAGATTTGCCTCTATTCTGGATCAAGCAGAGCTGGAGGAAGTGATCTAGCAGAGAAACTGTTGTGCCCCTGATTTTGCTGTGTAGATGGAGATGCAAATTTCTTACGGCAGTAAATAGAATATATTGATTTGTATATTACACAGTTGGAGACATGACACATCAATGATGAAAAAGCTGTTCTCTTCATGCTTGAAGGCTTTCAATAACTAGCCTTACATGGTGCTTGCTTTATTGGGGTGACTGATAAACCAGAGCAGAAAAACTGTGCAAAACCCTGTTTCTTTAGAGGTGCCAGAATTTGAAGATTTTTGTACAAGGCAGATATTAAAATTACATGATAATCACAGATTCACAGAACTTTAGAGGTTGGAAGGGACCTCCAGAGATTGAGTCCAACCTCGCTGCCAAGGCAGCATCCCCTAAGATAGTTTGCACAGGAATGCATCCAGGCAGGTCTTGAAAGTCTCCAGAGAAGGAGACTCCACAACCTTTCTGGTCAGACTGTTCCAGTGCTCTGTCACCTTCACTGTAGAGAAGCTTCTCTTCGTGTTGAGGTGAAACCTTCTATGTTCCAGTTAGTGGCCGCTTCTCCTTGTCCTATTGCTGCTGACCAGCAAAAAGAGATTGGCCCCATGCACTTGACACCCACCCCTCAGATATTTGTATACATTGTTCAGATCTCCTCTCAGTCTTCTTTTCTCCAGGTCTGTATTACACTTCTAAATCCTGAAATTACTCAGTTTCAGTTAGAAAAGCCTTACACTTGTTGTATTTTAGACTGAATTTTGTTTTCTACTTATGAAACTGACTTTCTGTTAGACTTTGTGGAACAGAATAGTCTTGTGGTATGTATACTTTTTTTTTTTTAATATTTGATCGTAACTATTTTGGACCACCAATGGGCAATGCACACATTTTGGTAAACTGTGGATTTTAATACTCTTTTAAAAATATACTGTAGTGGTCTGTGTTAGCAAAACTTGAGAAGGTATAATGATAATTTCGCTTCGAGGTCCTGACTGTAAATCTGGCTCTTCTAATAAGCAAAAAGTAGTACTTTACTTATGAGGTATGCTAATTTGCTTTATATTCTTTGCAGGATGCATTGAAAATAGCCCAGCACATGTGCCGGGTGATCAAACTGTGTACAAAGGCTAAATAATGGGTTCCTCACCTTCTATAATGGTGGGGGTGTTGTTCACACTTCTTATAATGGGAAATTGGGGTGCTGGGAGGTGTTAAAGGCTTTCCAATGTTACTTAATTATACAGTGGGGAGGGCTTTTTAAATCTGTGAAGTCTGACTGCATTCTTGTTTTTATTTTTTTTCTCCTTTTTTAATATATATTTTTTCTTTATTTTTTAAAACCTCCCCAATATTTCTTTGCTCCCAGATAAATAATTGGAAATACCTACTTATTTATTTTTAGATTTGTTTCAAAACAGCACCTGCTTAACCAATGAACCAAGTAATCACATCAGTACTGAATTTACTTGTCTAGGGCATTTTGTGCTCTAAGCTACTTTGTTTTAAAAGCACAGTCTGTATTTTCTAAGCAAGAGGAGCACTTCTGCCACTGTATTAAATAACACAGTCTTTAACCCAGAAGTATTTTGTCAAAAGGCAGCCTGGAAGAGCCGACTGGGCTAACATTTTATGGAGTTTATTTCCATGTTCTTGTATTAAAGATTTGTAGACAGTTGATACGGGAGTTGTTTTGGGAGTTGAACACAAAAATATTGTATTTTGATAGTGGTGCAAGCTAAATAAAACTTTAATTCTGTCCAGCTTTATAATTATGAAGCAAGTGGGATATGTAGTCCGATAGTCTCTTTAACCAAGTTTTAGACAGTTTAGAAAACCTTTTTGGGTTTTATTTCTTTAGAGATAGACAAGTGCAGGTGCAGAATTTATTCAGCTGGTGTTTGTGCATTTGCACATTTGGGCTCTGAAACCCAAGGAAATCTTTTGTCGTTTCAAGTGTGGGGCATGGTGTTCATTACTCTTATTTTTTTCCATCAGGAATCCAAAGACTACATTAAAAACAAACAAAACCCCACCCCCAAACCCAACCAAACCATCAAAAGCTTTCTAGGACAGTTCATTAAAATTCTTTCCTAGTACAGCTTATAGTTCTTCAGACAACTCATACCAATTATGCTGGCAAAAATTCAATTTGCTAGTGTATCTGTCTGATTTTCACAGCATCTGTGAGAATCTGTTGATCTGTTGTCATACAGATGTATGTCATTACAGCTCTGGCACTCTCTAATGCAACCTTAACAGAGTGGTTTTGAGAATGTTGTCTTAAGTACCTTGGTGGAAGCTGTCAGTGGATTTTTTTTCTTTTTATCTTTGTTTCTCGTCTTCTGAGTTTTGGTTTATACTATGGTACCCATGATTTCACAGCCTTTTTCAAGGAGTAACCCATAATATGTTTTCACAGGTAGCTATTGATTTTCCAGGTCTACAGTGATTGGTAACAGAAAATGTCACATCTATTTCTTTAGAGGAGTGAAGTAGTGTTGTGTAGGAAATGCATCTGGTGGCCCTGTAACCATCTGCTCTTTTCTGTTCCAGATTTTGTATTCTTTACCTTTCTTTGTTTTTATATGTTTGAGTTTACTCAGGTAATGAATTTGCTTTAAATATTTTAAAATACATTATATAAAGAAAACCCCAATACCTTAGTCTTTCAGGTACTTTAGAGAGCCTCACATTCATTAGGGTACTCTTTAAATGGTCAGCTAATAATTTCATATCTCCCAGGCTGTTTAACACATAGAATCACAGAATGTTGGAGGTTGGAAGGGACCTCTAGAGATCATTGAGTCAAACCCCTCTGCCAAAAGCAGGATCACCAAGGGTAGTCTGCATAGGAATGCATCCAGGTGGGTTTTGCAAGTCTCCAGAAAAGGAGACTCCACAACCTCTGGCAGCCTGTTCCAGTGCTCTGTCACTCTCACAGAATCACAGAACCTTAGAGGTTCAAAGGGTCCTCCATCAAGTCCAACCCCACTGCCAAGGCACCCAGTGAGGCACCCTGACTGTAAAGAAGTTTCTCCTCTTGTTGAGGTGAAATGTTCTATGTTTGCATCCATTGCTCCTTTTCTTATTACTGTGCACCACTGAAAAGAGATTGGCCCCATCCACTAGACACCCACGCCTGAGATAGTTAATAGACACTGATCAGGTCCTTTTTCAGCCTTCTCAAGACTACAGAGCCCCAGGTCTCTCAATTTCTCATGACAGGGGAGATGCTTAAGTACCCTAATAATTTTTGTGGTTCCCTGTTGTACTCTGCCTAGCTGATCCAAATCTCTTGCTCTGGAAATGTAACACAGCCTAAGAAATCTTTTTGTGGTGACTATGACCGGGCAGAATTTCACATCTTTCCTTCTTCCCATAATGCAACTGCTGGTCTATGCTGCTGCAGCCTTGGGAGATTTGAAGAAATTGCAATAGAATGGTATGAAAGTCAGCTATTTCCTATATGCAGCAGTTAATGTATTAACTGAATTTTGTGTCCCTTCCTTTTGGTTCATTCATGAATGAAGAGATGAAAACGAATTTTGATTTCATGGTGCCTACCAAGTACTGGCATTTAAGGAAATGCTAGAAAAGGCTTTCTGACTCCCTGATGCCCTTCAGAGTTAAGTTTTGATTTTTTTTTCCTTAACCCAACTGGGCATCTGTCTTTGGGTTCTTTGAGTATCTACCAACCAAGTGGAACTGCCTTCATTCAGCCTTGAGGCCTTTACTCAGCCTTGAGAGGACTTCTGCTGTATAGAGATGGATTCACTGCACTTAGAATTTGACTCAAAGCTTCTAACGTTGACAAGGCAAGCAGCTTTTATTCCTCTCAGGAGTGTTTGGAACATGCAGGTTTAAAGATTTAGATGAAGAGTGAAAGGAAAGCCCTTGGTATTTGCATATACTCTGGCTCTGTGTTGTCCATAACAGTTGGAGGAGGAGACACTGCCTCCCCTTCCCAGCCGTTAGTGCTGGAGTTTTTAGCGATCCCATCCAGGCTAGGCTCTTTTTCTTTCAGATTTCTTCTGCAAGGGACCTTTCATGCTATGCTCTTTTTCTTTCAGATTTCTTCTGCAAGGGACCTTTCATGAGACTGGCAGAGTGAACTTTCTTAGGATCTTTGGCATCATTTATTAGTATGTGGCATTTTGAAATGGTCAGGTTGTTCTGTACAAAAAAATCTTGAAGTATGTTGTTATTTTCTCTAAGTCAGGGCAGCTGATTCCTAAAAACATTGTGCATTGGTTTACAGATGATAATTTCTAGCTTATTTATTTTAGCTTAATTATTTTACCATCAGGGTTATTTGTAGAAACATAGTTCTAAGAAGATTTGTTAAAATTATGTTTTATCAGTTATCTGACATGCCCAACTTGACTCATTTATCTAACATTAAGCAAGTATATACAGTTTGACATGGGAAATGAATCACAGAAGTTCATTTAAAAAGTAATGAAATGTTCCCTTGATTCATTTACAGGATTGGTCTGTAACAATGAAAAATTCCTTTTAGAGAAGCAACTTCATGGTTTGAGAGGAGTATTACACAAAATACAAGTAAAGTAACTGGATATGGGAAATGAGTCAAATAAAGTAGTTTAAGAATGGGATGAGGATTTCTATTCACTGTTCTGTTGGTGCTGACTCACCATGACCTTATGCAAGTCAGTGAAGTTTTCTTCGTATCAGTTGCTCTTACCTTCTTTTACTGCCTCCACACTTTCACTATTGGAAGTGAAAGAGCAGAAGTACTTTTATTGTAAGAAATTTTTCAGTACTTGTCATGTTCTTGAAACACACTTTTAAGAATTGCATTTTCCTATTTCAGTTCTGTTTTGCTGTGCCTTTTTCTCTGCTGCGCCATGGAGCGCTTTTTGAAAGGGGAAAATTGACTCTTGAACCATTTTTTACAATTGAAGCAACTGTTTTGTAAAAGGTTTAGCAAAAACATGAAGTAAAAACAATAATAGCTTTTCTAATCCCCTTTAATTGTGGTCAGTTTAAGCCTGTTTAACACAAGTGTTTTAGTTACCAGCATAGTCATGCCAGTACAAACTGCTCAGCCATGCCTGATTTAGTAAACAGGTTGCTAACTGACAAATGAAGCCCTGGGTTACTGCAGTGGTAATATTATACTACTCATTATTGTCGTTATAAAGTTGTAAACTTATTCCAGTAAGGCAAGTTGACATTGTATTTAACCAGAGAACTGGTTCCTCAGAGTGTTGGTGTGGCAGATAAACGTCGTGTTCTCGAATTCTGTGGTGTTTAGCGGTAACTGTCTTCACTTGTCTGCCTTGCCTTAATTTGGTTTTACCAGAAGTTGCCCCATCCTGCCTTTCCCCCAAGCCCCCACACTCCCCCCATTGTTCCTCTTGGGTTGGCAGAGCTGAATTTGCTCTGTTGAAGAATTGTTTCAGACTTAACTGTTGATTTAATTAATCATCCTGACAGCAAAGAAGTTGTTCTTTAGCTGGGGATTAGGCAAAACAGGAATGTGACTTGCTCAAGAGTAAGGGTGACTGCACATTGGGTTATGGACAGGCTATTACGCTTTAGTGTCAAACACTCCCATAACCTGCATCAATTTTCAAGTCCAGACAAGCCCTTAACAATACTTATTTTGATCCTAGTACGAATGCTGTCTGTATAGAGATTGTGGGAGGGCTGGAGTTGATTCACTACAACATATTACTTGCAAAGACACTCGGGAGTAAAAAGATTGGAGAGAAACAACTTGGTGGCTTTGTCAACTTCAAGACTTCTTTCTTCTCTTGTGTGTATTCTCTTGGCAATCTCTGACCATGTTGTAACAATGACATCAAATGTATTTGGGGCCTCTGAATGTGTAAAATAGTATATATTTGTAATATATATTGCTATACACTAGAAATAGCCTAATGTGAGTAAAATAATGAAATGTCCATGGATCAATGTGGCTGGGTAAGAACAAATCACGAGGCACAACCAATTTGTGGTAGGGTTTATCTGAACTGTGTGATCTCTTATATACTTCCAGCTATTTAGACAGCAAGTAACCGTGTCCACCTTTCTTTTCTTCTCTCTTTCTGTGCAGTACAAATCTAGTAAATATTTACATATTTATCTTTAAAAAGGCAAATTACTTTCACAAGACCAACTCCTGCAATTTATTGATGATGCTGACTGATACAACTAAGAAAAAGAAAGATTTGACCCTATTTTACAGTAAGAAGGAAGTAGGAATTAACCTTTGTTTTTGAGTAAAGCCTGAGCATCCTCTTCTATCTGTAGAAAATTCAAATCTTTCTTTAAGGCCAGAAGTGAGTAGCCACTGATAGCATATCGACTTGCTGTAGCTAAAATGCTTACCCTTCCGTGTTACAGGGATTGAAAGTGTCAGCTTTTAGTACATGACTGCCAAACTCTTTTATATGTTTTTTCATTAAATGTTCATTTGTGACTTTTCTGCTTTTCCACAACAAACCCTTTCTAGTACGAAGTGGATAACTCACAACATTTATTTGAGAGAGGTTCTCTTGCCCTTCTACTCTGCCCTGGTGAGGCTGCATCTGCAATCTTGTGTCCAGTTCTGGGCCCCCCAGTTCAAGAGAGACATAGAACTGCTTGAGAGAGTCCACCACAGAGCCACAAAGATGATGAAGGGAATGGAACATCTTTCTTATGAGGAGAGACTGAGGGAGCTGGGGTTCTTTAGCTTGGAGAAGAGGGAGGCTGAGAGGTGACCTCATTAACATTTGTAAATATGTAAAGGGTGAGTGCCAGGAGGTTGGAGCCAGACTCTGCTCGGTGATGCCCAATGACAGCACAAGGGGCAATGTGTGGAAATTGAGGCATAGGAAGTTCCACGTAAACATGAGGAGGAATCTTTTTTGCTGTGAAGGTGACAGAACACTGGAACAGGTTGCCCAGGTGGGTTGTGGAGTCTTCCTTGCTGGAGATATTAAAAACCCACCTGGACGCAGTCCTTTGTGATCTGGTATAGGTGATCCCGGTGTGGCAGGGGGTGCTGAACTACATGATCTTTGGAGGTCCCTTCCAGCCCCTGACATTCTGTGATTCCCTGAGTCTCCCAAATTTCAGATTTTGATACGTAATTGGCCACGTGTACATTCTATAGGTAAAACTGCATGTTACAAAGAATCAAAAAGTCACTGCAGAAGAGCGCTTACCTCAGGCAGGCACTCTTAGTTGGCTGTGTGCTGCGGGGCACAAGGCGCTGTGCCGGATCATTACTATCACACTACTACCCCCACGTGGCCATTAGCTATAATCCAATTCTTATAAAAAAAAAAAACCCTGCGGGGATTATTTTAGTTTAAAAGGATGTTTTCGTTTTTAGAGAGACACCGTGTTTTGTGTTTTATGAATATTTGCTCAAGACATTCGATGTAGAATATTGGCAAATTATAAAAATAAGCACATGTTCTGCTTTTCAGGTAGCATTGCGACAGAGGATCAGTGTTCATTAAGAAGTTGCTGTAAGAACTACCTTTTCCTACAGCTTTTATGGCTGGGTTAGAGAAACACCACCTGGGAATTTCAGATGTAAAATCCACAATAAGTTTAATAACCCACCAAAAGGTAAAATGGAACATATATAAAGAAGATCAGCGTGAGATTTAATTAGCATCAGCTATTTTGTATTAGAATATTAAACACAGTATTTTCTTCCAGAGTAGTTTTTGTGTCCATAAACAGTCTTTGCATTGAAAGTGTACTTGACATCCCTGCTATGTAAAAGAGTAGTGTAAAGGGCAAGGATATGCAAGGGGTGTGAAAGAAATAAATGCTTCGTTCAAAGCAAAGGATAAAATCTAGGAAATATGTTTTGTATGACTTGTCTATTTATTGTGGAAATCAGAATTACTGATTATAAACCAGTTTATTATGTCTTTTCAGGAAATACGGAGACAGGTATTCATTATGTAAAGTGTGAAATTATTTTTTTTGCTAATAATTTACTGCCATTGCCATGTGTAATATATTTTAGAAGTACAATACACATTTGAAATATTGCAGGAAACTTTTGCCTCATAATGGTGTATTCTAGAAATTAGACATTATTTTACTGCATATTAATGACATACCTTTAAAGTAAAAACTATCACTGTCACATCTAAGTTCTGATTAATCAAATTTCTACCAGAATTCTGGTAGTGGAGATGTCTTTGTGTCTAGCATTGTCAGTTGACTCGTTTATTGGGATAGTATATTCTCACCTAAATGTGGATCCCATGGAGAGGTGATATGTAGTTTTGTCCATGTTATCTTTACCCTCACTATTGGCACAATTACAACATGTAATTTCTAGGATTAGTTACAGTCTTCGCCAATCATCAAGACCTGAAGTAACTCTGTTGCATCTTTTATGTGAGATTAAGCATCATATGGTACGTTTCTTGTGTCGCTTTCAAGAACCTGTCTTGATCTTCCCTAAACACAAAAAGGTGGTTAGTGGTCATCATCTATTATTTAAATCCTAATTCAGAGATAATAATTCTTAACAGAGAGAAGACTAAATAATCTCTATTAATATTGTGCAATGTTAGTTTTAAAATACAGTGTTTTCCACTTATTTACCCCCCCCCCCCCCCATC
>VWZI01006238.1:363102-436879 GCA_013396835.1 Psilopogon haemacephalus | reverse complement strand
TTATACTTTTTTTTTTTTTTTTGAGTGTGTATATCATCCTCAGACAACTGTTTAGAACCAGCTTCCAGATATCCTTAGAAGAGGAATATTGTACTTTGCTTACTAGTAGGTGATGAGGTGTGCTTTATCACTCATTAAATACTGCTGGGGTTTGCTTATCCAGAAAGATGTCCTCCGTGTTGATATTAATATTAGTTTACATTCTCTCTGCATTTCAATCTTATTTATTCTCTCTTTGTTTCCATCTTATTTGCCTATCGAAAGATTTCTAGGTATGTATATTAATCAGATAATCTCAGTTGTATGATTTCAATGACACCATGTATCAAAATGATTAGAAAGTGCTGTTAACGAGTTTAAGTGGATATTCCCAAGTGCAGTTTTTCCTCAATTGTTGATTATTCATAAAGAATATAATTATTCATGGCATATGTGAATGGTTGCTGTAAATCAGATGATGTAGGTTTACACCTTCAGAGTCCTGCTGATTTGTATGTGGCTTTTCCAATCATTAGCAATGATGCTAGACTTTATCTTATCTTTTTTCTTCTTTCTCCTTTTTTAATGCCAATACTGCTTTAAGGGTCTTGTTTCTCATTTCATGCAGATCACTTCGCTTTTGTCTCTTGATTTAAATGCCTTAATCTCCTTTTGGTGTTTAAGCAATAATATAAATGTTGTTAAAAACTAATGTATTCCTTCATCAGAATGTCTTAGTGCATCCTTTATATATCTTGTTTGTTTAAAGCTGCAGGCTCTTTGCAGTAACTCCTTGGTTTTGGTGCAAATATAAATGGCACCAGAAGGATGCTGCAAGGCACAGCTGGCTCTGCATTCATCTCTGTTCATTAAGGCAGCAGAAGGTAAAACTGCTGTGAAACTTCATAACACCCCTGCCCCACCAACACTAACCTGCAAATAAAAAGCTACTCCCTCCTGCAGTCACTCTGTTTTATGTGCCAGCTTTTTTTTTTTCCATTTTTTGTTTTTCATTAATGTTCCACTCCATTGAAGTGTTAAAATGTGTTAAAATAGAGGAATGTAAATAATGATAATTTTTTTTTTTTTTCTGTATGGGAAATCTAAAAACTATAACATTCCTGATCTTTGTCTCAAATGTGGACAGTCAGTGTTTTTTACAGGTAGAAAATGATGATTTTTTTTTTTATCAACCTCAAGATATATTATAAAGCACAAAAATAAACTTCTGGTCTTCTCATTCAGAATTATAAAACTGTGTGTAATTGTCACAGAATTATAACCCAGCAGTTTCTAATGCAGATAAAGAGGAAAAGGCCTGGTGCCTAGCAGGACCCATTAATTAAATGGGCTTCTGTGGAGCAGTGCTGCATTCCAGATAGATGTGGTGGGCACAAAGAAGATGGAGGATCCCATTAGCCTTCAATAACCAGCCTACCTCAAGGCCTCCTGCCGTTCTTATAATCTATTAACTTGTCAGCACCTGTCTGTGTGTTTTCCCCCATGGGCTTCTCTTATGAGTTTAAGACCTTTATTAACCAAGAGGTACATAAATTAATCCATGACTTCCAGCAGAGAATAACAAAGTATAACACTGCTGTTGGTGACGGCACCCATAGTATGGTGTTGTCAGGCCACGTCAGTTAATGGAAGGGGATGTATGCCTAGGTCTTGATAAATTCTGCCCATTTCTGAGGGTATGGAGCTACATTTTGAAGTGCAAGTGAAAATCGGAGGTTTTAGCAGTGTTGCTTAGACAGAAAAGCCTGGTGAGCAGTATTTTTCTTTTTGTAATTGCCTTATATTTTTGCTGTGTGCTCCTACTGCGTACGGAAAACCTATTCCATGCCTTGAACAATTGTTTGAAAGCAGTAACTACAGTGTCATTAGATGAATAATCCTCTATCAGTTTGGATAACTGCAGAGCACATGAAGACCGTTAGAGGCTGCTGCTCAATGAAACTTGATCAGATACCCACTTAAATTTCTAGTTGTTGCTAACTAGTTCTGCTGACAGGTAACCTTTTGGTTGAGGGCTAGCACAGTAAGATATGAAGTCTACAGATGGCTTAACTGATTGACAAATATCTCTTCGTTAAAAAAACAAAAAAGGGGGGGGGGTGAGGTGGGTGGAGTACAGTGAGGAGAGGACAATTAACTGCATTTATTCCCAGGCTTCTTGCTAGTATACCAAGTCAGGAACCTAGTTGGAAGAAGTGAGAGCAATAAATTGAGGAGACTCAGAAATTACTCTTAATGAGAGTGCTTTGACTTTGTTGTCACCTTTCTCTCATCCAAGTCCCTCTGTACTTACAATCTGGTACCAGTTAATAAACTCAGAGTATTTTTTCTGCAAATGAGACTTTGGACTTTTTTTTTTTTTAATATTCCATCTAAAGGGGTTTTCACCTTTTTTTATAAGAAAAGGAGTGTAATACGTAGCTAGAGCTATTTTTTTCAGGATTACAGTAGTGTAAAATGATAATTATCTAGCCTTTTCTTTTAATCCTAGCTAGTCTGAAGGAAGACTGAAAATCATCCTGTGCATATAAATTATTTTATCATACAGCCTAGATCTGAGGAATATATTTTTAATTAGCTTAGATTGTTTTCTGTGACTTCCTAGGTGCGTGAGAAAGTTCTGGCTTAAATCAGCCTCCGTCAGAGTATGCAAAGTAAATAGAATGCTCTGGATGAAAAGTTTTGATGGATTTAGTGCTAAGAAGTACCTTTCTGCTTCAGATTACTGGTCCAGAAACATGCAGTCATGTGCTTCTGTCACTGAATCTTCTAGTGGCATTGTCGTAACTCAGTGTCCTGGTATGGATGTTACAAACACCCTAGAATTGGTCCAATTCCTGGGGTCTCTCCTCCCCCTCCTGTTCAAGGTCCAGTAGGGGTTGAGGGGCGGAGGCACACCACGTGGCCCCGGGACCCAGGGAGACCTCGGGCTGGACCTATGTGTGGAGTTTTTTGAACCAATTGGTCAGCTAGAGAATGCTGAATACCTATTGGACAGTTTCAAGCGCCCCCATAGGGTATTTAGGCAGGGGTCAGCAGCCGTTAGGGGTTCTTTGTCGCTCTTCCTCTCTCTTCCTAGCTCTTCTTGCTCTTCCTCATTCTTCTTCTTCGTCGTCTCCCCATCGTGGCTGTGAAGAGCCCAGCCACGTGCAAGACAGCAGGCAGCAAAGCATAGCAGCTTTCCAGAGAAGCGGCAAGACTAATCCCCTTCTCTCTCTCTCTTTCTCTCCCTATCCGGGCTAAGTCGGTCTTTTCCCTTCTTCCCCTCAGGTTCGGGAAGGAGCGTGGTTTTCCCCTCGCGCCCCCGCGGGTTTGTAGGTGCAGCTGGGGTCTATTCTGTTTGTATGCTCTCTGTTCCCTAAATTCTGACTGTTAAACTGTTTTACCTGGCGTTTTGAGCAACTTGTGCGTTTGTTTTCTGCCAACCGGGAACCCAAAGAACCTCGGGGGCACCAGGACCCCCCTCCACGGGATATCGCACCTAATTAAATGATATCTCGTGACACTCAGACCTAGTGCTGTTGGCTACTTAACCTGAAACATTGCACAGTAGCTGCGTCTTGCCTTCTGTGTCTGTCACAGCATAAGAGATAGCATGGGTAGGCATAGGGCTTATCTGGCAAAGTCCTCCACCTCTTATCACAGCAAAAGATAGCAACTGCAGAAGTTCTTTAAGGACTTAGTGCGCGCCAACTGGATGAACCTTAAAGTTTCTTGTACTTGTATTAAACACAAGTAAACAATCATGAGATTAAAAGTATTTTAAACAGAAGAGACTAGATAGCAAAGAAACATGATCAAGAAACATAAGGGAAAATATAATTAACCACATCTATTTTTAAAAAATGTTTTTCATGCTTTCCACGTTAATGTGAAAGGCCACTGAAATAAATAGGACAGTCAGTCCTCACCCCAGATGACGGTAGATATTCTTGCTCATAAATGTTGCAATTATTAATAAGCGGTTATGATTTTTTTTTTTTTATTATTAACAATCGAAATTTCAGGGAAAATTCCCTGAAATTCTTTGGATGTTTGGTCATTAAGAGGTTATTGCACAAAGATTATTTATAAACACTGAATTAAACTGTTTAAACGGCTTAAACAGTCAGAACTTGGAAAACAGGGAACCTGACAACAGAGGGAAATCCTAACCTCACCTATACTCACAGACGCGATAGGTATAGGGTCCCGAAGAGAGGAGGAGAAAAAGAGTTTGCCTTGCCGCTGCTGTAGGCTGCGATGCAGGCTGCAAACACCTGGCCGCTGTGAAAGAGGTGCAAATACCCATCCGGACTCGGCTGAGGCAGTAGGGAAAAAGAGCAACAGCTGTAGATCACCCTCCTTAAATAGCCTATTTTGAAGGGTGAAACTGGCCAGTAGGCATCATTGTGCATTGTTTGGCCAATGAATTCAAAATCCTGTGCCCAGGGGTCCATCCTCACGCTTTGAGGGACAGCATAAATCACCTGACTTGTTCACGTGCCACGGGGCTTTCTTTGTTCAAACTCTCATCACCTGCTTGCCTGCAAACTCCCGGACCCTGCAACAGGAGGAAGGAAAGAGCAGGAGTTTGAACTGATTTGGGCAGGTTTTATTCCCTACCAGGACAATAAATACTTTTGTAAATGCAACTTCATTGGGAGGTCCCACACATCATAATCCTATCAACCTCAAGGTCTGTGTGCCAAGACTAATCTTAGTCTTAGATATGTTTGTAGCCTCTGTCCTCTGTGGAAAAGCATTTGCAATTCTGCATCATTGTTCTGCTTAAAAATACTGTTAGATGTAAATCTGTTAGTTTGGTCCATAAGCAGAGCACTTTTGACTTATTAAATAACTGTGCATTCTTATGATTTTCTTCTAATGAGATACAATGTGATTTGAACAAAACCAAGTTGGGACATGTCAAATGAAGAGTAAGAACAATCTTCTTATGAAGCGATTACCGTTCTCTCTGGTGTTCTCCATAGAAAGTACTGTGAATTAAGGACCATTTTAAAGTTCTGAGTTCATCCACTGACATTTTACATCTGTATTGTGGTTCTGCAACAGCGCTTTATGGGTTAAAGAGTGCAATAAGGAGAGTTTACATAAGGGAAAACATCTTAGTGGAAGAGAATCTCCGTAACTGGGGGCTTTAAGAATATCTTAGGGAATAAATAGCCTTAGGATGGCTGATAAAGGCAGATGCAGACCTCATTTAAATAGAAAGGGTAGTGTATTTTTGTAATGACAATCAGGTCATGTGAAAAGCCAGGTTTTAGACTCCCCATCACTCTATCTAGGGATTCTGTAACTGGGAGCTGGTCATGTGAATGCTAACTCTACAGATGTGATGAATGGAGGCTTATGAGATGCAGCACCTCTAATTCTCATGTGTTCCTTCCATCCATGGATGGAAGCCTTTTTGCCAACAAATGGGCCAGAAAAAAAGTTTCAAGAGAAAAAAATGGGACACCTGAATAAGATGGTATATAACCAGTTTCAGCAAATCTGTATGCAGTTAGTATTTTATTGGTGGAGACCGTAGATGAGAAAGCATTTTTATGCCTCTTTGAGGTCTTTTATGAGTCTCTGGTTTTGTTAGTGGGTACGGAGGATACATTGTTAAGCAAAAAATTCAGAATATTATTTAGGCTTTATTGAAGCTGAAATAGAATTTGCCTTTTTTAAGCTCTCCTGAAAAGTAGCTTTTGCATCACAATTTGAAAGCAAGCACACTGTAAAACAAATAAATGCTCTTACCTTCAGAGTGCCAAATCCTCTTACACAATGCATATGTAAAGTGAAAGATTTTATAAAGCTGACAATTTATTTAAACGGGAATTACTTTCCTCAATTAAAAAAAAAACAAAAACAAAACACACACACAAAGCAACAAAACCAAAACAAACAACAGCCAACCCCCAACAAATAAACAAACAACAAAAGAAGCCCCAGCCCCAGTGAATGAACAAAAAAAATCCCAAAAGACAGCTATAGTCAACTACTATTCCAGCACATTTATTTCTATGTTTGTAGTTTTACTAGGTCTTGTACTGTAAAGGTTTTGTTGGTAGCAATTTGCATTTGTTAAATTAAAAAAAATGCCCTCAGTCCATGGTTAACTGTAACTGAAAGAGCAAAACCTAGCTACTACTACATTTGTTCTACTTTAGCCATAAAGCTGTTGAACAGCAAGTGAGTTGGGAGGTGCTATGCTATTGTCTGAGGCAGGGGTATTAGAAAAGATTCCCTCATGTTCAGGTATGATTTACCTTTCATAACTTCATGATAACTCTGTCCAGTTATCTTCTTCTCCTTTATATCATAGAATCATAGGTCATAGAATGGTTTAGGTTGGAAGAGACTTTAAAGATCATCCAGTTCCAACCCCCCGCCATAGGCAGGGACACCTCCCGCTAGATCAGGATGCTCAAGGCCTTGTCTAACCTGGCCTTGAACACTTCTCGGGAGGAAGCAGCCACAACTGCCCTGGGCAAACCATTCCAGTGTCTCACCACCCTCACCGTGAAGAACGTCTTCCTAACATCCCTTTTATATCTCTCGACTTAGAGTTTAAACCCATTCCCCCTCGTCCTGTCATTACAAGACCTTGTGAAGAGTCCCTTCCCAGCCCTCCTCTAAGCCCCCTTCAGATACTGGAAGGCTACTATAAAGTCTCCTTGAAGCCTTCTCTTCTCCAGGCTGAAAAGCCCCAACTCTCTCAACCTGTCCTCATAGCAGAGGTGCTCCAGCCCTCTGATCATCTTCGTGGCCCTCCTCTGGACTCTCTCCAACAGTTCCATGTCCTTCCTGTGCTGGGGGCTCCAGAACTGCACACAGTACTCCAGGTGTGGTCTGATCAGAACAGAGTAAAGAGGGAGAATCACCTCCCTTGCCCTGCTGGCCACACTTCTCCTAATGCAGCCCAGGACACAGTTGCTGTCTGGGCTGCATGTGCACACTGCTGGCTCATGTTGGGCTTTTCGTTAACCCAGACTCCCGGATCATTTTCCTGAGAAAAAAATATGCCCAGAAATATGTTTCAACAGGATTCACTCACTATTTTCCCATGGCGTGAACTGAGGTGTTGTGTTGTATTCCACAACTCAGGAGTTTGGACGTTGAGTTAAGAGCCAGAGCCTGTAGAGAGCTGGAAAAGGGGTTCCTTGATGGATAGAGAAGCATGAACCATGCTGTGTAAATTAATTCAGAATTAATGATGTGCCCTGTTTTGGTCAGAGATGTTTTTTGGAAGAAGATTAACTGTGTTTTCTGAGTGAGAGAAAATGTACGTGGATGAGCCTGGTCACAAATGTGAATGTGAATTCAGAAGTAATTACAGGCTCTTATTTCCCGTTGGTAAAAAGAAGGGAAGGAAGGGTCTGATGTGTGTTTTTCTTCTGCACTCCAGTCTGGTTATCACAAAAGAGAGAATTTCATCTTCTCATTGTATTGTGAGAATTCTGCTTCCATCAGAGCTGCTGCTAAAGACTGGGAATGAAAGTAGGATTTTACCACTAGAATCACTAGAAACGGCTGTGACTCTTGGCCTTTACTAAAAGTGCTTTGCTGTACTGGGGATTTCATCAGCACCCTTGTGGTAATACTCTGCTTCCTGAATTTGTAGTGGTTCAGTAGGTACACATGTAATGTTTGTATGTAGCTGCTCAAACAAGTGAATGTATCAGCATAACATCTCTTTGTGGTGAGGAAGTATTATTCTTTTTCTGCCTGTTTGAATTTGAGGTCTAGTGAATAAGTCACCTACCAAATGTTATGAAGTACTGTTAGTGTAAACCTCAGATCTGCTAGACATTTACTATATCACAGTTTGGGGTTTTTTTTGGTAGATTTTCCTCTGAAATACACCAAGCTGTAAAATGTTACCTACTAGATTTAATAATTCCAAATTAGTTAAAGTACAGTGACTGAAACTGGAATTTTCTGTGTCAATTTGAGAACCAGACGTTGTCTAGAACTGCTAGATTTTTTTTGTGTAAGAAAATCTTCATTGGAAGACACCATTGTAGGGGTACTTCAATGATATTTGTAAGGAATTATTAAAAAGTAAAACTTAGGGGGGAAAAAAAATGTATGGTTTGGTTACAAAGACTTTCACTCTTTGATCTGTGGTGGGGGGTTGGAACTGGATGATCTTTGAGGTCTCTTCCAACCTAAACCATTCTATGATTCTACGGTCTAACAGAGCCAGAATCTGGCTGTTTGTGATAGTCTTACAGTCTTAAGAGTGGTCTACCGCATGGGTGAACGAAGTGCTTCTTGAAAACCTCAGATATGAAAAGAAAGCATACAAAAGGTGGAAGCAGTGGCAGGTGACCCAGAAAAAATTTATAGAAACAATCATACCAGGAAGGGATTAGGACAGCTAAACTCCACCTGGAGTTGAATCTGTCAAGGGATGTGACAGTCAGAAAGAAGGTCTTATACAGGTACATCATCAGAGAAAGGAAGGCTAGGATAAACTTGCACCAGTTGCTGGGGACCTACTGATAAAGTACTTGGAAAAGGCTAAGATACTCAATTCCTTCCTCACCTCAGTCTTTATTGGTAAGACCAGCCTTCTGCAATCCCACATTCCTGAGACCAGTGGGGAAAGTCAGCAATAAAGAATTCTTACCTTGGGTGGAGGGGAATAAAATTTGGAAACACTTAAACCACATGAATACAAATCTATTGAACCTCATGGGCTACATCACCCAAGTCTTGAGGGAACTGCTTGGTGTTGAGGGAACTGCTTTATGACATTAAAAGGTAAGAGAGAACACCCTTGCCAAGGGCATAGCAGCTGGAGGAGATTCCTTGAGGAGTGCAAGAACCAGATTTCATTCATGCTCAAGAAAAGCAAGAGGCAGATCTGGAGAAATACAGAGCACTCACCCTCCTCTCCATCCTTCAGCAGATGATGGAGTGAATAGTCCTGGAAACCATTTCCAAACACATGAAAGACAAAATGGTGCTTGGGAGGAATGAACGTGGATTTACAGATTGGAATCCACTTTATCATTCTGCAGCCAAGTGACTATCTCACTGGATGAGGAGGGAGCAGTGGATATTATCTTAAATTTAGTGAGAATTTTGACACTGCCTCCCATAATAATCTTGTGGAGAAATTGATGAAGTAGAAACTGGATGACTGGGTAGTGAGAAGGACTGAAAATTAGATGAGCTGCCAGGCTCAAAGAGTTGTGATCAGTAGTGCAAAGTTAGATGTCAGTGTACACCAGGGGTGGTTACTGAGATGGTGTTGTGTAAATCTTTTTTAATAACTGGGACTATACTGCCACTGTCGTATCAGCTGCTTTGTGAGGAGGAGTGGTTGATCCAACAGATGGCTGTGATGCCATTCAGAGGATTGGCTGGAGAAATGGGCCAACAGAAATTTGGGAAGTTCAAAGACAGTTGCTGTGTCCTGCACCGCCGGGGGGAGGTGGTACAAGCAGGTAAAGGGAGGTGACTCTCTAATTCGGCACAGATGGGGCCATATGTAGAGTGCTGTGTCGAGTGTGAGGCTGCTCAGCAAAACAGACATACGGGCATATTGTAAAGAGCCACAAAGATTATTAAGATACTAGATTATCTTTGATATAAGAAGAGTTTGAGAGAGCTGTGACAGTTTATCCTGGAGAAGAGAAAGCCTGAGGGGATCATATTTACGTATACAAATATTTGATGAGTGTAAGAAATCTAGTGCCAAACTCAGGAAGAGAGACAAAGGGCACAAATCGAAATACAGAAATTACTAGTATTTATTATGGAGTAAATATGGAGAATTAAATAAATTCTGTGCTATTCCTTCTCTTAAAATGCAGCTTTTTATCCTGCAGCCTTGTGCCTTTTTGTTTGTTTGTTTTATTGGGGTTTTTTTCTGCCATTCTGATGATAAAGGATGGAGATTGTGATTTATTTTTTTTTTAGTTCCATTTTTGTTGCTTCTGAAATCCCCATCATTCAAAAAGCCATTCAAGAACAAATTTGATTAAAATGAAACGCCACTTCTAATGAGATGCTCAATACAATGGTAAGAAATCATAACCAGAGTCCTGTGGAGGAGAACAAAGAGGTTTGTTTTTTTTTTTTTTTCTTTTTGTGGTGTTGAGTCCAAAGAATACACAGTAACTGATGTGCCCCAGGCCAGACAAAATCTGTGAATAGATTTCCAGTCTTGGCATACATATATACTGTATTTCTGTTTTCTTTAAATAATTTTGATGGTAACAAAAAGGTTATTTTTCACTGTCTGCAATACAGTTTGTTGCTGTATGTTTTTGCCTTTTTCTTTGTTTTGTATTTCACTAGTATAATTTTACCATTGTCACTCAAATTACAGTCCCGGCCCTTCTTACTTAAAGATGAATTTCTGAAGACTGGGAAATATTTTTTTTTTCTCCTCATGCCTGAAAAGTTGAATAGATAATGAAAAGATAACTTTTTTGGGGGAGTTCTTACAGAATTAAAGGTTTTATAGATTTAATTATTATAGAAATAGAGTATTAAGACTACTAATGGAAAAATAATAGAAAATGTAATTCAAATCATGATTAATGTGTATTCAGGATTTTGTGTGCCATTCAGTAAAACAAAATTGGGGCCAACATAAACTTGCAATGGAGTGCAGCCACTGAATTAAATTTAAAACACGTAATCTTTGTATCTGTAGCAGCTGGAAAATTCAAGAGTGCTTGGGTATTCAGTTAATAAACTTACCTCTTTGTAATTCTAAACATATCAAGAATCTCCTGTTCACGCGACTACAGTACCTGTGAAATTGGTATTTATTTGTCTCTATGGATTATGTAGTAAGAAATCAATTGCAATGGTAGCTTAGGGCATCAATGGATGGGATATTACTTTTACATTTTTTATACCTTCTAATAAGTGAATAAATACAAAGAGTCTAAGAACCTACTGTAAACACATTTCTGTTACACTGAGATTTGCTGAAATTCTATGTTCAAAATGTGTGTTTTGGACTAGAGGATGTTTGTAGGTCTTTTCCAGCTGAACTACTTTTCTACAACTTTGTCAGGTCTTTTGTGAATTCCCTTGCTAAAAAGCTGTTTCTCATTCCTAACTTGATTGGTGTTAAGTCAGATACAGATATGAAAAAGCATGAAAGAAGGAAGTGAGGAATCAAGAGTTCTGAGTGCCTCTGCATAGGTTCCTTTCTACTTAGTGTAGCTCTTACGAAGTCTGAGAGCATCACTGGAATTTGTTTAAATATTCTCAGAGGGGCAAAATATTGAAGCTGTAAGGAGTAGAGTTAGGTTTGTCATCACAGACCTTTTCTGCTTAAGATTTGTTTTCAGGAAAGAATTGCTTAACATTTTGTAGCAGAGTTTAATATGTTTTTGTTATATGATACTTTTGTTATTTCCTCAAGTAATTGGTAAACTCTTATTTGCTTATCAACGTAGGATAGAACTAGAGGAAGAGTTTGCTCTTTTCTGTGGAAATATTATGGAATTAAATTTTGTTTGTTTGTTTTGTTCTTGGATTTTGGTTTGTTTGGTTTTGTTGTTCTTGTTTGTTGTGCAAAGTAACAAAGATTTATTTTGGACCTGTACTGCATTTACCTATGAACTGACAACTGTATTGAGTGCTTCTCCTATTTAGCTGAGATCAAGACCTAAGTAACTCTGATAAAGAAGTCTTGCCAGATGAGTGCTTTGGTCGTTTACTGTAGGTTTTATGTTTTACATTTTTGTTCTTCCTGACATATGTACTTGTTTGTATTTTTCTGTCTCAGAACCAGTTAGACTTACATGTTTTAAAGCTTTCTGCTTAGAGCACGTCTAATTAACAAGGAAGAGGTTTCAAAACACCAAACAGCAGACATAAAATCCCATTCTAAGGCTAACTTAGCTGGGTTGTGTGCAGTTATGTGCCTCACACTTGAAGAAAGATACTGAAGTATAGGAGCAGGTCCAGAAGAGCAATGAGACTGGTAAAGGAAGTGGTGGGAAAGTCTTATGAGCAGAGGCTGAAGGAGCTGGTGTTGCTTAGCCTGGAGAAGAGGAGAGTTGGAGTGACCTTATCACACTCTACAACTACCTGAGGAGAATCTGTAGTAAGGTGGGGGTCAGGCTCTTCTCCCGGGCAACTTGTGACAAGATGAGAGGGCATAGCCTGAAGCTGCACCAGGGGAGGTTTAGGCTGGATTTTAGGAAGCACTTCCTCATGGAAAGGGTAATTAAACACCAGAATGAACTGCCCAGGGGAGGTGGTAGAGTTGCCATCCTTGGAGGTGTTTTAAGGAAAGGTTGGATGTGGCACTGGGTGACACAGTCTAGTCAGTGTGATGGTGTTAGCTCATAGGCTGGACTTGATGATCTCAGAGGTTTATTCCAGCCTCAATAATTCTGTGATTCTGTAATGCAAAGATACTTAAGTCTTTGTCACAAAGTCCTAGAAAGTGTTTTATCCTTTTCTGAAGTACTACAACTGCTTCGTGCCCTGATGAACAGGGCATGTGTGGAGACCACAGAGTGAGATCAACATGTTGTACATGAACTGAAGTTAGGAGTTAAATACTTGAACTTCAGATAAAGTTTTTTTTTCTTCAGCTATCATTCTAGTATCAAGTTTATATCTAAAATATTTTTTTAGCTATGTCCTGTAATGTCTGTTTTAAAATCAGTCTGCTAATTGATTTTCACCTTGCTACCAAGGTATTTTTCTTGTGGCAGTTTCTCTGCGTTTTCATATTTACTTGTTCTACTAAGCTACCATATATTCCAAATGGAGGAAGCAGAACACTTCTGTGTTTTATTTATTTAACAACACTAATGCAAAATCTGCTTCCTCACTGTAGGCTGCAAGGAAGCATGAAGGGAGAATAAGACTGAAGAAAAAACGCTATACGTGAGCTGTATAATTGCATTTATTTGTGTTGCAGTTTCGCTTAGGCTAGAGTCCAGCCACCTAAAGGACCCCAAAAATATGGAATATAAGTTTGTAAGAACATACAGCTTTATTATTATACACAATAATTATGCCTAATGACAGGTTAGGGTTTTGGTGGGTTTTGGAAAGCTCTTTTCTCAAAACTAGATAGACTTTTAATGGTACAGGGAGAAATGCCATCAACAGTGCAGAGACTAAACATATGCAGCTTGCCAGCTTTTCTGATTTCTCTGCCAGTAATGTAACCTGGAGGATGTGTTAGCAGCAGCAGTCTGGGGCATCTCAATTGAGGCTAACATGGTGCTTTAGATACCCCATGATATAGCTACAGATTTTCAACTGAGTGATTAGGTTTTGATGATACCTCTTTTTATTAGGACTTTCTTGAAATTAATGCAGTGTTATGTAGTCAACATGGTCATACTGGGTTTATTTTCACTATTTTTAGCTGCGTAAATTCATAGGTCTAACATAGTTCTTGGTTTGGTTTTAATTTTCAGTTGTCAGCCTCTTTCACTATGATTAGGAATCTTCAGTAAAAATGTGACCTTATGCTGATGAAGCTTCTATTCTCAGTAGATAAAAAATATTTTGGTTTGACATAACTAGTGAAAAAATCTCTCAGCAGAAGTGACACTAATGGAAGCCGCTTTGCAGAGATTGTCAAGGAAATCAAAGCTTGGAGTTCCCAGGTCATAATTTTAATTAAGTCAAGAGTTTGATTGTCACACTTTTTGATAATAAAAAGTAATTTTCTATCTACTGAACACTTGGAATATTTGAGAGAGTTCTGACTTATCTGTGAGCTGTGAGACTTTACCTTGTAACGAAGACTGTCTACCTAGTCATACCTGTGCAGGTGGTGAAAATGCACCAAACTCTCCACAATACTGAAAATACAATGATCAGTTTTGTTTCAGTACTCAGCTTTGCAGAGTTGCATGAATGGGAATTGTCACAGGAGGGTGTTAAGCAGTATCAAATTCTATTATTGCCTAATCTGTCAGCAATCCAAATATTAATTATTTTGATAAATGATGGTCTAGGTCCACTTACAGACATAAACATCAGACTTTAAGGCAACAGAGATACTGTCAACATAGTGAGAATAATACAACCTACTGAATCAGATCATAATCCATCTTCAGCAGTGGAATTGGAAAAAGCTGTTCAGGAGCAGGATGTGATTTTGGATGCAGTCCTGTCCCCGGTCATTTTTGGTAGCAGATTAAAAGGACCACATACAGAGGTGGTGTTCTTGAATTTGTCTAATCCTTTTTTCTTACTTGTTGATGCTGTCTGCCTCTACAATCTCTCATGACAACAAGCTTCATAAAATCATGTAAAGATGTGCTACTTTTTATCCTTGTTAAGATGGTCTTTCTGTAGTTTCATCACATTCCTCTTCTTTATAAGATTAGGGGATTTGGTGATCAGGCCTGCGTTCAACATACTCTGTTCTAATGCCTGCCTTTGATTGTATTACCCACTCAGTCTTCTGCTCTTCAAACTGAAGAGTTCCAGCTGTTACAGTCTCTCATTGTAAGGCAGAAATTCTGTCCTCTGAATCATTCGAGTTGCCTTTCTCTGTACCCTTTCCTTAATCCTGTTTCTTAAGTTGGAGAGACCAGAACTGTTTGGTACAGCAGTGTTTTATATAGCAGCAAAATGGCATCCTTTGTCTCGGTTTTGTTGCTTTACTTGGCAAAAGCCAAAGTTTTCTTGCTTTTCTGGCTGTGATTGAGCCAAGATCTGTGAACTGTGACTCCCAGATCTCTTTTCCACTCGAAGCTGATGTAGACTATGTTAGCTGTTTGGTTTTATTTTTTTGCTGTTGTTTGGTTGGTTTTTATTTTTTTTCCCTGAAACAGAGCATCTTACATTGACCTTGGCTGAAGCTTGTCTTCTGCCTCTTTGCCCCCTTCCTCAGTTTTATAACACCCTTTGAGTTCCTCACCATTAGCATGGAATTTTACTGCAGAAAAGATTTCATTGTTTAATCTTTGTTTTGGTCACTTCATTTGAATAAATCTGATTCCTTGGGAATCCACAAGAGAAAGTGACTGTTAAGCCTTACATGTACTCTTTATTTCTTAAACAACTTTCAGTCTGCAAAAAATCCCTTTTCCCAACTACATTCTAACTTTATTTCTTTGATAGTCTTTGGTGGGAAGCTTTGTTGAAGGCTTTCTGAAAGGCCTTCTTCACCTTCATTTATCCACATGCGTGCTTTCCTCTCCATCCCCTGAACTCCCTGCAAGTAGCAGGGTAGTATTTTGTTTTACAAAAGCTCTGACTTCTCCCCATGGAATGTGTATGGACTCAGCACCGTTATTCTTTTGTATAGTCTATTGTCTCACAGGATTGGAGGTTAGTGTCAGTGGTCTTTTCAGGAACCTCAAGGCTCTTAGGTCAATGCCTTCTTGTCCACACGATTTAGAGATTTGGCTGGTCTAGTTCTTCCAGTATGTGTGCTTCATGTTGATGTAGCTGTTCTGATGTTAGAAAGAACATATGTGAGATGCTATCTCAGCATCTTCTTTGGTAAAGATGGATGCCAAATATTTGGTGAGTTTCTTTGCTCTGATCTTCTTATCCTTGTGTGTTCTTTTCATACCTCAGTTGAAAAATGATCCTGCCAAACCCCACGCTGCCTTTCATCTTTCAGAGTATTTAAAGACAATTTTAGTCTCAGCATGAGCATCTGTTACAAGGTGATCTGAAATTTTTCTTCACCCTCTTAATTTCCTGTTTACATTTGAACTCTCCTGTTTTATGGTTTTTCCTGCTCTCATTTTCCTTCTCCTCACTTTCAGGAATTTTCTCATGTTTTTTACTTTACTCTCCTGATACATTTTGAGCAGCATGTCCACTTATATAGGTGCAGAGGAGTAGAGGGGAGAGTTTTATCTTCAGTCATTCAATATTTTAATTCACAGTTCCTGATTGTGCAACCATAGCGAGTTTACATTTTTCTTGTCTAAATCCAGAATATTTTCTCCTTTTAGGTCTTTCTAGTAGCAGCGAATGTTGAAAAAAAACCCAAAACTTTTGTGCAAATGGACTTTACAAGCTGGGTGAATTAGAAGTGAGACAATGTGGCCTGTTGTCTTTGAAATTACAACTGTTTTGAATTTTCAAGTGTTATATACTGAATGTTTGATATAAAAGAAGATGCCTCTCCTTTTCAGTAATCTAAATACTCATAAATCCTTTTTTTCCCCCTGTCATTTAGATTATGACAATGTAGAATTGCATTCAAGATTCTTGGATAATTGACCACATATATACACATTTTAAAATTTATTAAATTGATTTTTATAATTGGATTTCTTCAGGAAAATACATTGCTGTGGAGCACCATGATGATGGGATTGTAACATTGTGAATAATTTTCCTGATTTTTAATGGCTACAGTAGGAAAGGTCATTAGTGAATCTCTTCTAATAGCTTATGCTTCTGGAGGGATGTTGTATTACTAGATGATATATGATGCTGTGTGTGGGAGTCAGGTTTTGGCAAGCAGATGAGAGGTTATTTTGTAAAAGCAAGAATCACAGAATCACAGAATGTCAGGGGCTGGAAGGGACCTCCAAAGATCATCTAGTCCAACCCCTCTGCCAGAGCAGGATCACCTATACCAGATCACACAGGAACGTGTCCAGGCAGGTTTTGAATATCTCCAGAGTGGGTGACTCCACAACGTCCCTGTGCAGCCTGTTCCAGTCCCCTGCCACTCTCACAGGGAGAAAATTCTTCCTCATATTTAAATTAAACTTACTATGCCTCAGCTTCCACCTATTGCCCCTTGTCCTGTTATTGGGCATCACCAAGCAGAACCTGGCTCCATCCTTCTGGCACTCACCCTTTACATCTTTATAAACATTGATGAGATCACCTCTCAGTCTCCTCCAAGCTAAAGAGCCCCCAGCAACCTCAGTCTCTCTCGAGAAGTAGTGTAGGACTGTGGAATGCAGACTTCTGTTTCTCCTAGATTACAGTAAAAGTAGTTAACGTAACTGGCAGTTAATATAACTGGCAGTGATTGTTACTTATGGTTCAGATTTGATGTTCAGCTGAAATTAATTAGAAGAAGGTGTGTCAGAACAGTGAGATCTTATAGTACTGTTTGTAGTGCTGTTTTAGGAGGGGAAGAGGTGCCCATTGCTTTCTTAAGGTGTAGCTGTAGCCTGATCAATGCTTTGGGAACAAACTGCATAATGTGGTTGTTGACAATAATGCAGACCCAAATTCAAATATTTGAGAGGTCTCTTCTAATCTTAAATTACTGCAAGTACTCTGACTTGTGTGTAGATTCAAGAAAGAATTGTTAGGAGGTTACCTAATGNCACACATTTTAAAGGCCAATTTAACTTAAACCTTAGGCCTGATATCCTTAATTATGTTCAGTTTTAATGCCTGCAGCCACAGAATTGTCAATTTAAGATGCTCAAACCTTAGCCCAGTGTATCTGTTGATGCTATAAAATAAAGTTAAGATGTGTATTTCCTGAAGTGCTTACAGTACCTGAAAGGGGCCTACAGGAAGGCTGGGGAGGGACTATTCACATGGTTTTGTTATGACAGGATGAGGGGTAAATGGTTTAAACTGGAAGAGGGGAGAAGTTCTTTACAGTGAGGGTGGTGAGACACTGGAACAGGTTGCTCAGGGAGGCTGTGGCTGCTCCCTCCCTGGAGGTGTTCAAGGCCAGGCTGGATGAGGTCTTGAGCGACCTGATCTAGCGGGAGGTGTCCCTGCCTATGGCAGGGGGTTGGAGCTGGATGATCTTTGAGGTCACTTCCAACTTAAACCATTCTATGCTTTCTCAGGTTAATACTTACCAGCCTAGTCTTCTTTTTAACATTTTGTTTCAAAAAATAGATTCTGTTAAGCCTATGTGCTTATTTTTTGCCCACTTTAGGGAGATAATTTTGGAATGGATTATTTGAAAAATAGATTTACTTTTTAAAAAAATTACTGGTTTGATTTTAGGGGAACCGGTAAAAACGGGGGGAAATATCTTAGATAGGCATAAAAATGACATCAGAGAGTAAATTAATTCTTTAGTGAGTAATAGCTCAAGGTTTAGCGAAACTCACGTTCTTTAAACAGATTTTTTAAATTAGTGAGAATATTTGTTATAATATGTGACCTTTAAAGGTCCCTTCCAACCTCCAAAGCATTCTGTGATTCCATGTTGTCTCCCAGTACACATACTGCATTTTAAAGAACATGAATTTCCTTCCTTTACAGTGAGGATGGTGAGACAACTGGAACGGGTTGCCCAGGGAGGTTGTGGCTGGAGGTGTTCAAGGCCATATTAGATGAGGCCTTGGGTGACCTGTTCTAGTTTCCTTAGAACTGAATTTCTCTGGTCTTACATCTTCTGGCCCTTGACAACACACACAAGTCACCTACTCCCATCCTGTATGATGAGCTTCTGAAATCTTGGAAAGCAACACGAAGCCCAAGTGCTGCATGACTACAATGAACAGCAGTGAATAAACACTTGTATTTGATAAATCTCTATTTGGAAAATGTCCTGGTTTGAGCTGGAACAGCTCAGGAAGGGGAACAGAACATGTTTCACCCCAAAGGAGTAAATAAAAACACTCTCACAGGATTGGAAGTTAAATAAGAAATAATATTTACAAAAGGAAACATATAGTACAAAAGGCATAAAGGTATTGCATTGGTTCTGGCTAGCTTCCTGGAGCCCAGAGAATAGCCTCAATTCGATTTGGAAGTTAAAAGAAAACATTAGCAATAAATAAAGGGTGTTTTAGGTAAGGGGAGTTACAAAAATGTAGGGAAGGGGAAACAAAGTATGTATACAACCAGGTTGGATGGGCGAGGATGAAAGTGTATGGAGAAGGATGATGGTGGATGCTGGATGATCCCACCACGTGGCCCAAATCAGGAGGAGCAGGAAGGCAGGATGCTGCTGCTGGTGATGCAGGAATGGGAGTGAAGAAGAGAGAGAGAGACAGGAAATTCCTCTGGTTTTTACTGGGGGTCCAGGCAGGAAGTGGGAGTGGAGTAACCACTGCACCTGGGGGCAGGTCAGACCACCCCCAGGGTGGAGTCAGGGTCACCTGGGATCAGGTGGGGTTAACCCTTTACAGGTATTAAGGCAATACCTTAACCCCAGGAGGGGTTAACCCTTTACAGGTATTAAGGCACAAAGGATATAGATACAGAAGGCAGGCTCAGCAACAGCCTAACCGCATCGCCCAGACCAAGGCCATGAGGCCTCACTACGCAGCGGAAAATAAACCTGCCACCAGCTAGGCCTTACTCCCACACAGCTGTGCTGGTTTGGCAGTTGCCTCCTCCCCTCTCCCCTCACTTCAAAATAACCCAGGCTAGACTCAGTCGGCTGGAAGTTAAGGAAATGAAGCTTTATATTTACAGCTTTGCACAATATACAAGCAGATATTCACAATATATAACAGATACAGGATCATAGAATCAGTCAGGGTTGGAAGGGACCATGAGGATCATCTAGTTCCAACCCCTTGCCATGCCCAGGCACACCCTACCCTAGATCAGGCTGGGCAGAGCCTCTGCCAGCCTGGCTGCAAACACCTCCAGGGAAGTGGCCCCAACCACCTCCCTGGGCAACCCATCCCAGGGCCTCATCACTCTCAGGCTGAACAACTCCCTCCTCACATTCAATGTGAATCTCCCCACTTCCAGCTTTGCTCCATTCCCCCTATTCCTGTCACTACCTGAGAGCCTAAAAAGTCCCTCCCCAGCTTTTCTGTAGGCCCCCTTCAGATACTGGAAGGCCACAATGAGGTCACCTCAGAGCCTCCTCTTCTCCAGACTGAACAGCCCCAACTCTTTCAGTCTGTCCTCATAGCAGAGGTGCTCCAGCCCTCTGATCATCCTCGTGGCCCTTTTCTGGACACACTCCAGCATGTCCACATCCATCTTGTACTAGGGGCTCCAGAATTGGATGCAGTACTCCGGATGAGGTCTCATCAGGGCGGAGTAGAGGGGGAGAATCCCCTCCCTTGACCTGCTCGCCACACTTCTCCTGATGCAGGCCAGGATCTGGTTGGCTTTCTGGGCTGCAAGTGCACACTGCTGGCTCATGTTGAGCTTCTCATTCACCAGCACCCCCAAGGCCGTCAGCTGGGGGCTGAATTTCTGTATTTCTAAATCATATACAATTGTAAATACGTGTAATATATCATGTATATATGCTTTCAAATTTAGCTTTGCTGCAAATACAGCTTTATTTTACTTTCAATCCATCTGAACTAGTCAAGTAAATTTCTACTGTGTGGTGGGGAAAAGTTCCTAACCCACTACATAATCTGTGTGCTGAGCAGACCCTTTCACTTGGGAATTGCTGTCTCTTAGCTGGAGCAGGAAGGCTACTGAAATATGTCAGTCCAGGTTCTTGGCATGTGAAGTGACCTAAATCCCAAGTTTTCAGCTGTGATGTTTCATCTGAGAGGATTGTTTTTATGACAGCATAAGTTCAATTGCTTTGTGACTGTTGGACCGTAGTCTTAATTTTTGATGTTAGCAGTATGTCAGTGAAGGGTGTGGTATACGTATAGAACAGTGATGTTTCTCGTTTTATGGAAATTGTAGGAACAATAAAGTGCTTTCTGCTTTTTCTGTGTTTTTATCACTTCCATTAAAGTTAAGGAGAATTTGACATCTGATAACAGAAGACAATGCTTATGAACCTCAGGTCAGGTCTTGATTAAGTGTCTAGAAGATCTAGAATACCTTCAAATGATGTTTATGTCACATTGTTTGGAATTTTTTTTGCTATGAGATTCGCATCGTGTTACTGCACTACAAATTAGAAATATTAGAGTCCATTTTGGAACATAATATCAAAATGAACCTGATTTTTCTTATTAATTTCAAGACTCATGAAATTAGCATGCTGTGTCATGTCATTTCAGCTGATTAGGTGGAGAATTTGTGTAATTGGTTGGGTGAAACCCACACACACTGGCAAAAGCAGCATGCACATTTAAAATACACTTGTTTGTGTCTTACTTAATTTTACAAATGGGGCTTTATGTAGGCAGAAATCAGTCTGCATTGGAAAGGTTTGGATCAGTGGATTGTGTTTTGCCTAAAAATATTTGCCTGGTAAAAATATCCTGTGCTGTTACTGTTCTCACACTTGCGATATAATGATTATTCCTGATGGTGGGCTGATTTCATGCCGAAGGCTTTAGTTCAGCAGTGCATTCAAAGTCATGCATAATACTGGATAGTTCCTTCTATTTCGAAGGCATAGTTCATATGCTTGAATTAGGCACATATTTAAGTACTTTAAAAAAAAAAAAAATGCTTATGTAGAAATTGTTTTTTCTCTTTCAAGTCATTAAATTTGGAACTGTCAATGACCTCGTGTAAATGGCTTTGAGCATTTTTTTCTGAATTATGCTAGTATTAGATGTTGCTCACTTAAATACACTAAGGTTTGCACCTGTCCAGACAGTTGAATTAGTCTGTGTTCATCTTCATGGTACTTATGTGCCTCTTAACCGCCTTTTCACTTTCATGTAAAATTAGCATTTTTGCCCACATTGTCATTGTCTAAGAAATAGCACTGCAAAGTCTGGTTGGCCAGAGAATTCTCATCTCAATTTATGTGAAGAAGTGAAAATTTAAATTATCAGATACATGAGGTGTAACACATTTAAAAAAGCATGGCTTTCATCTGTGTATGTAGCTATTTAGATCTGTATTTACCTTGTCTTATGTATTTTAATATTTTCCAGACAAGTATAAAAGAAGGATTACTACTGAAGCAAACCAGTTCTTTTCAGAGGTGGAAAAAGCGTTATTTCAAGCTTCGAGGTCGTACCCTTTACTATGCCAAGGATTCAAAGGTAATTCTGTGCTATTAGTGTCTAGTGCCCTATACTTGTAACTCTTTATGTGTAGTAATATACAGTAATTTAATGATTTGGTAGTGATTACAGAGTATATCTGATTGAAAGAGACCTGAAAGGTCATCCAGTCCAATCCTTGACCAGCACTGAAAGGTCGACACTAAACCATGTCCGTAAGCACCAGTTACACATAGCAGCTGAACACCCCCAGGGATGGTGACTCCACCACTGCCTTGGGCAAGACAGTTCCAATATTTAATAACTCTTTCAGTGAATAAGTATTTCCTGATATCCCTCTAGTGCAGCTTCTAACCATTTCTTCTAGTTCTGCCATTTGTCATCAAGGAGAAGAGGCTGCCCCCATCCTCCATCCAACCTGCCTTCAGGTAGTTGCAGAGTATGGTGAAATCTGTCTCAGCCTCCTCTTCTCCAGATTGAACAACCTCAGCTCCCTCAGATGTTCCTTGTAGGTCATATGCTCCAGGCCCTTCATGAGCGTTGTGGCCTTTCTCTGGATATGCTCTAGCACCTCAGTATTCTTCCTATAATGAGGGGCCTGGAACTGTTTTATTGAAAATGTGCTGTTACATGCATTAAATTAACTTTAAGGAAAACTGGTGATCACTCTCTTTTTTTTTTAATTATTAGTGACATTTATTTTATCACAGTTATTTTAACCCTTTTGACTATTCAGATAAATTAATTCTATTAAAATTCTTCTAGTCCAATGACCATAAAACCATTTAATATGTAGAAAGGGTTACATGAAATCAAGATAGGAAGGGTTTCTGCCAAAACTGATATCTAAGGGAAGAAGCTGTATATTTTCAACTGAAATTTTTGGTGGGAAAATTGGGGGTGGACAGAATGAAATACTTGTCTTCTTTTCTAAAGGCATTTCCTCCCTTCCCCTCAGGGTCCAGGACTGAGAGTGTTTTGGCTTGTTGGACTTGCTTGGTTTATGCTTTTCCATAGCAGTAGACTTTACTTTTCTTTATCCTGCAGCGACACATGAGAGCTGTGGGTGATGTGTCTCATGTTCTCATGTCTCTGTCATCTTCTATAGCCTGGTCTTCCACCCCAAAAATATTGCTAAAGCATGAAGACCTCTTTCTAGGGCTATGTGACTGTAGTTCCTTGGTGCACAGTTGTATGGGTGTAATGAATTAAGGAAACTATCATCTTTCCAGGGAACCCAGCACTGAAGTACCTCTGTTTTCACATTTCTCTGCACATGGTGCTACCATAAGCAGTTTATCTAAAGACTTAACAAATGTGGCAGATAAGAGCTCTGAGAATGACAATGTCACCTGTGCCATAAGGATGAGAACAGGATATGTCACGAGTAGGCAATTTTATGAATACTCTGTAACGCTAAATCCAGACATGCTGAAACTCCCCCAACATTGATTCTCCTTCACATTGAATGGAAGAAGAATGTGGGGCTATGGCTGAAAAAAAGGGTGAGGTGTTTTTGTTGGTCTTTTTGTTGCTTCAAGCTCCATCATGAGTTTAATGGAACCTAATTAATTCTTTGCCAGAGGCTGAGGTGTTTAGAGAAGACCTATATTTCTTTTGCTGGAATATTAAGCAAAGTGTTGGAAGGGATCTCTTCAGGCCCTTGAGCTCTGTTTTCTTATATGGATACTGTATCATAGATACTCCTTCATGAATTTAGAGTTCTACCCTAAATGTGCTTAATTAATTTATATTTTACTAAGTGCAAATATATTTCCTCTGACACCACATTTATTCTACACACACCCCAAAGCTGCATCTATTTTTTAAAAAAGAGTATTTAAAATAAATATAAAAAGAAATCTCTATTTTTGAGTGACTTTTTCATGCTCTCATGTACCACTTGGGTAGCAAACAGGACTGTGTTTAGGGGTCAGATAGGAAGTTTTATGGCATTATCAGCTTTCTACTTTTTAAACACTTTATTTTTTGCTGTTTTTATTTTCCAATTGGATTGGACACAAGGAAATGAAAACACTGACTGTAAGCATACCTAAAAGTGGACTCAGACTATATTTAATATTTTTATGCTGTTTTTCTTTCACAGTCTCTAATATTTGATGAAGTTGACCTGTCAGATGCCAGCGTAGCTGAATCAAGCACAAAGAATGTCAACAACAGCTTCACGGTATGGAAACATTATTTTATTGGTCTTGAAAGGTGTGGAAAGATCATTACTAAGAAAATAAAGAATCCTCTGAATTGCTTCTTATTTTTCTTTAGTTGGAAATAAAATGTCCTTTATTTGGAAATGGTGTAATGTATCAGAACAATGTTACATCAGCTATTGATGGTTTTGCTTCTGTTACTTCTTTTTTTTTTTTTTTTTTTCCCAGAAATTAGAATGTTAGATAGCAATTGCTTCAAAAGATGGTGATGATACAAGGCATTAATTGAGCAAGATTCAGTATTAGTACTTCATTAGGACATATTAGTGTAGTTTGGTTTTATACTGTGCTTTGAGGTGGCATGCTGAATTGATTAAAATATAACAGTGTTATTTTAATTTCTTAAAACAACATTTTTGGTTTTCTGTCATATTGAATTGTACTTTATGTTTTTTTTTCATTGCTGGTCATATTCCTGTATGTTGCCAAGTCACGTGGAAAAGCTGTCTTCACAGTTGTACCTTGATTCTTATACTGATATAAGAAACAGTGTTCCTAAGTCCCTGTTTCTGTAAGTTCACAAGTGTGTTTTACACACAGGTCTTGCCATTTATTGTTCAACCGCTTTGTTGGAACTAAGTGATAACGTCTGACACAGTTCCTCTGCTGATTCTTAACCTCTGGAAAAGTAAATTTTTTGAACAAGAGCTAGCTATGAGGAAGATTGTGAGTAAAGTTCTTCTTCTGAAGGTCTTGAGTTCTCCTGCTGACTGCAATGGCATCGTTTTTCTTAACCTGCAAATCCTGTTATTCTGTGTAAAAATGCTGAATTTCCATTTTCCTGAGGGTTTTAATTTCACAAGTGGCTCATGTTGTTGTTGTTGATTGTTCTCCTCTGAGACAGTCCAGCACAAGCCTCCTAAAAGCTTCATCAGGTCTTCCTTGCTGTGGTAGCTACGGAAGTAGTCAGAGTACTTCAAAGACGTGTTCTTATTGCCCAGGACAGTTCAGTGTGTTGTGTCAGTCTGAGTTTTTTTTACTGACTAAGGATGCAATTAAAAAACATGGACTTAGATGGAAGGTCTCAGATGAGGGAGGTGGCTGTTTGAAGTACCAGCTTGGCTTCTGAAAAATCTCTTTCTGTCGCTTAGAGGCTCTGATTCTGCTTTGATCCTTGTCAGAAATAAAGCAGTGATGCAGCTTTAGGATACCTGAGGAATAATAGGTTGAGGATCCAAACAGTCATGACTGTCACTTACTGTTCAATACAGGATGTAAGAGTCTGCATTTCTTGAAGGCTCGAATTTCTTTCACTGTAGCTTCCATTATAGAAAAAAAAAGAAAATTAAGAAAATACTGGCTATAGTGTTTCTGCTGGTCACTGAATTGTGAAATGAGACATTGATCTGGAGATCTGGATAGACCAGAAACCTGGGTAATCACCAACCATATGAAATTTTACAAGAGCAGATGCTGGATTCTCAGTCTGAGCCAGGGTAATCCTTGTGGTGCATACAAATTGAGGGACAAGAGGCTGGAGGGCAGCTCTACAGAAAGAGATCTGAAGGTTTGGAATGGTGTGTCTTGGGATGCATCAAGGACAGCATAACTATCTGGTCAAGGGATGCAATTGTCCCATTTTGTGCTGCACTGATGAGACCTCACTTCGAGTATTGTGTGCAGGTTTGGGTGACTTGGTATAAGAAGGACATCAAACAGTTAGAGTGTGTACAGAGCAGTGCTACCAAGATGGTGGAAAGCCTCAAGGGCAAAATTTACAACTAACAGCTGAGGTTACTTGGTTTGTTCAGCCTGGAGAAGAGCAGGCTGAGAGGCAACCTCATCACAATCTACAACTTTGTTGAGGGGCACCGTGGAGTGAGAGATGCTGATCAGTTGTCTCTGGTGACCAATGGTAGGACACAAGGGAATGGAATGAAGCTGTGCCAGGGGAAGTTCAGGTTAAAAGTAAGAAAAAGTTCTTCACTGAGAGGGGCATCAGTCACTGGAAAAGGCTCCCCAGAGAAGTGGTTACAGTAGCATGCCTGTCAAGAGTTCAAGGAGCATCTGAATTATGCTCTTAGTCATATGGTTATACTTAGGTATACCTGCAAGAAGCAAGGATTGTCCTTGTTGGGTCCCTTCCAACTTGACATATGCTGTGGTCTGTGATCTTGGTGTAATTTTATCTGAGGAAGAAAAGTGGCATGTGTGCATGGGCTTTGTGGGTTTGTTTTTGGGTTTTGTTTGTTTATTTGGGTTCATCATTGTTGGTTTTTTTTTTTTTTTACAGTGTTTGATATTCTGCTATCCTTTAGGCTGACTTGGTGTCTCATTCTTGACCAAAAGGCATGTTTTGTATCTAGTATCAAGACTTCTGAGGAAGGTGGTAGTGACAAAATAATTCTCAGGGGCTACAAATCTGAAAGCTTTGGGAGACACTATTTTCTTGACTTGGGTAATTTAGGGCAATCAAATATTTTGTTTAAGGATTCTTCAAATTAATTTTAAAAAATTACTTGGATTTCTAGCTCTCTTGGATTGAAATGTTATTTGATTTGACTGTGAAATGTAGTGATAGTAAAAATTTTGTGTAATCTTTTGGCTTCTTTATTTGTGTTTGCTGAACTCAGTCGCCCAGCTGTGGTGCTCAGTGAAGGAAGAGATCTCTGGTCTTGCCTGCACTGACCTGAAGTTGGTGGGAAGGGTGGATGCCTAGCTTTCCAGTAATAAATAAAAAGAAACATTTCTTTTTGCCTTTCCTCCTCTTTCATTTTTAAAAGGTTAATCCCACCTTTCTTAAAATTACCTTTTTTTCTTTTATGTTTGAAATGCAATGACAATTTTTTTTCCTTTTTAACAAAGAGGATACTAAATCCTTAACTTTAGCTTACTCACATTAGTGTACTCACAGAACTCAGAGAATCACAGAACTAACCAGATTAGAAAAGACCTTTGAAATCAACTCCAGCCTATTACCCAACACCCTCTAATCAAGTAAACCATGGCAAGAAGTGCCACATTCAGTCTCTTTTTAAACACTTCCACGGACTATGACTCCATTACCTCCCAGGGCAGCCTATTCCAAAGGTCAATCACTCTTAGTGAACATTTTCTTACACCAAATAACAATATTTCCAGGGAAAAAAACCAACCAACCAAACTAAGAAACAAAACAAAAAAACCAACTAGCCAACCAAGAACTTTAAAAATTAAGTATTTACTTTTTTTTTTTTTTAAACAAATCCTTTTATCATTTCACTTAAATTTCACCCCCCATCCCCAGTCTCCCCCTTACCCCACTTGTAGAAGGTACTGCTGTTTCTTCTTTTGCCCTTTTTAGTTTTCTTTTGTTTGGAAACACAGGTGTGCATGTCAAGATTTTCCATGCCTTGTTTTTTTTTCTTGGATAAAACTCAAATCCTAAAATCAGTCATAATACAGAGATTCAAGGTTGAGTTTATTTGTAATGTGCATGCTTCCAGAATAATTTATGTAACTGAATATCAGTGTTTATTCACCAGGATTACTTTTCTTCATGCAAACAAATTGAGGTTAAAGGGAAATCTGAGATAAATAAATATCTGCTGGTTGAAATGAGAAGCTGTTAAACTGCTTCATCTGTTTTAGCTTTTTCCTTATTGCTGATGATACCACTTTCCAGTGAACAAGCAGCTCATTTCTAGCAAATACTTCTAGTGCACAAGCTTGCATTAGGGTGTCTTTTAGTATACTGTGACTGTTGTGTAGTAGTTCTGGCCATCCTCATCTAGAGGTTATTAAGGAGAGAAAAGGATGTCCCTTGACTCCAGAGTGCTTATATGAGATCTCAAAGCAAGGTTATTCCTGCTTGCTTGTTAGGCACCAGTCTTCTGAGCCTGTGGGAAGAGGGAGAAGAATTTTAAGAAGCAAATTCCACCCTCTCCATCACCTACATCAGGAAACAATGAGGGTTTTTCATAGAATCATAGAAAGTAGGGGTTGGAAGGGTCATCTAGCCCAGTCCTACTGTGAAGGAAGGATTGCCTAAGGCAATCAGGAACATATCCACATGGGTTTTGCAGGTTTCTAAAGAAGGATATTCCACAACCTTTCTTCATAAGGCAGATGTTCTGGTCCTTTAATCATCCTTCTAGTCCTCCATAGAACATTCTCTGGTATATCCCTGTCCCTGTTGGAATGAGGAGCCCAGAACTGGACGCAACTCCAGATCCTTGACCTGCTGGATGCACCTCAAACCAACACAGATACAATCTGCCTTATTGACTGCCAGGCCATGTTCCTGCCTCACAGATAACTTTTTGTTCACCAGGACTCCAAAGTCCTTCTCCATGGAGCTGTTTTCTAGTAGGTCAAGAATACGTGTGCTGATGCATGGTGTTATTCTTCCCCAGGTACAGGACGCTACACTTATCCTTGTTGAACTTCATTAGGTCCCTCTTTGCCCAGGACTCCAGTCTGTCCAGATCTGTCTAGATCTTGCAGAATGACAGCACAGCCTTCTGGGGTATCAGCCAGTCCTCCCAGTTTTGCATCATCAGCAAATTTGCTGAATGTACACTCTGTCCCTTCATCCAGGTTGTTGGTGGAGAAGTTGAACAAACCTGGTCCCAGTACTGACACCTAGGGAACACCATAATGACACGCCTTTGTCTGAACTCTTTGCCACTGATCATGACACTCTGAGCTCTCTTCTGAATTGATCTCACAGTTCACTCTTCCAAACTATACTTCCTGAGATTACCTACCAGGATGTTATGGGAGGCAGTGTCAAAAGCCTTGCTGAAGTCAAGGTAGACTATGAGCACAGGCTGAAAGAGTTGGGGCTTTTCAGCCTGGAGAAGAGAAGGCTTCGAGGAGACCTTATAGCAGCCTACCAGTATCTGAGGGGGGCCTACAGGAGGGCTGGGGAGGGACTGTTCACAAGGTCTTGTAATGACAGGAAGAGGGGGAATGGGTTCAAATTGGCGGAGGGGAGATTTGAACGGGATGTTAGGAGGAAATTCTTCACAGTGAGGGTGGTGAGGCACTGGAACAGGTTGCCCAGGGCGGTTGTGTCTGCTCCCTCCCTGGATGTGTTCAAGGCCAGGCTGGATGAGGTCTTGAGCGACCTGATCTAGTGGGAGATGTCCCTGCCTATGGCGGGGGGTTGGAACTGGATGATCTTTAAGGTCTCTTCCAACCTAAACCATTTTATGATTCTAGACATCATCTGCTGCTCTTCTAGTATCTACCCATTCAGTTACACCACTAGAGAAGGCTATCAGATTAGTCAAACAGGATTTCCCCATGGTCAATCGATGGTGGCTGTTCCTGATAACTTTGTTTTCTTCCATGTGGTTAGAGATGACTTTGAGAATGAGCTTGCTCCATCACCTTTTCAGGGATGGGAGTGAGGTGACTGGTCTGTGATTTCCTGGGTCTTCATTCTTGCCCTTTATGAAGACTGAAGTGGCACTGGCTTTCTTCCAGCCCTCAGGCACCTCTTCTGTTCTTCATGATCTTTTAAAAATGCTCACCCTATGCCTGCAATTCAGTGGTGTGAGTGGATACCCAACTCCCTGTAACGGTGTTGAGTACTCTGCTGAATGCTTCTTGCTCAGCATTTTCCTTCTGCCTCTGTGTGGTTTATGTTGTCTCAGCATGACCTGAGAAGCATAGTTACTTTATGTTACCTCTTTTGGCATGAATCAATCTCCCATCCTTATTGCAGGCAAACAGATGGAACACTAGTGGCGTGCTTTTGTTTTAACAGGTATAAGGAATGGGATTTTTAAATACAAAAATGATTCTTGGATGGGCATATTCAGTCAGTGACATTTCCTCAAGGCAGTGATGGTGGTTACAAATTGTGATTTAAAAGAAGATTTTGACAGGTTAGCTTTGGGCTCAGGTTTTAACCTCTACCTTGCTTTTGATGACAAACTGATGCTCTGAAAATCTGATGAAGAAAAAAAAAGTTGTAGATTTTAGCCATGCTGCTTTTCAGCCTTTGAGCCACACAGATATATAAAATGCTCTAGATGGTTATAAATCTATCCTAAAGTCTCATTAAAAATGCATAGACATCATATAGCAGCACCTGTATTTAATTAATCCAAACGAATGCTTGAAAGATTTAATTCAATTATGTTTGGGTGGTTTTTTTTGGTGATAAATATGATGGAATACTTCTATGATAGAAGTACTGGCTTTGAGGCATTGTTTCATTTAGTTGGCTTTAGACATTTGATTTGGGTCAGACCAACTTCTGGTGTGTCTAATAGTTACACAAAGTCATGGACACTCAATTTCTTACTAAACAATTAAAATCCTGGCTAGGTTAATTCCAGTATGCAATTTCATCTGAGAGTAACAGAAGAAATAATTCACTATTGTTCTAGAAGGTGCCTCCAGGAATATGAGGGGAATTCATCTTTTGCTAACTTCAGGGTACAACTCAGGTTTATAGACCCCTATATTTACATATACAGGGTAAGGTTAATATCTCTTTGAAGCAGATTTCTGTAATTGCTCAATTCAGTATAGACTCTACTGATTATTAACTAACTCTCCCTTAGCAATGATAGGAAACTTGCCAACCAGAGTTCTAAAACGTTAGATGTTTGCTTTCAGCTTTCTGAATCAGGTGTTAAATGAAGTACTTTTTGTTGTCTTCTGAAAGCAGTCATCTTTAGAGGGTGGAAGCTGCATTAGGTTGATCTGTTGTCCTGGAAAGCCTACTGCAATTCTTAGTAATCAGAAATTGTCTGGAAATGAGACTTTATATTCCAGCCAATAACAATGATTACAAGGATTATGGATATGCTTGCAAAAAATGTCTTAATACTGTAAATTTTTGCTGATTTCTTGGTTTTAGTAGTGCTTAGACACTGTAGACTAAAGAGACTAATTACTTATTCTGTGCAAAAGGAACTCTTAATGCTCTAGGGTTTAATTAATTATTGTCACCTACCATTATGAGACAAAACTTATAAACAGTCTGTTCTTTATATTATTTGCTTTTGATTTGATTATTTTTTAAGATAAGCTATAAACTATCTCTGTTAACATTTTTCTATACTCTTACCTATTCTTGCTGTTCTGAGTATTATTCTTCAGCAGCGTCTTAAAAGTGATGTGATCAGTTTGCACTCAGGGGTCACAAGTCATGGATATTTGGGACTAATTTCTAAATTAGTGCTCATTTACATTCCTTATATATCCAATATTTTGCCTTTTTTTCTGCTGTAGCTACATGTTAATGCATTTTAAAAATCCTTTATAATGATACTGAGATCCATTTCCTTTAAGTTTGGAGCTGTCTGTAATTTATGAATACTTCTGTGATTTTTTTTCCTCTGGCAAGTATTATTTTTTTTTTACTAACACTGAACTTTTGAAAGTCACTCTTTAATACCTCGCTTAGTTTGCTTTGAAGAGCTATGGTGGTCAAGAAGGGGAACAAAGTAATCAAAATGCTCTTCTGTCTGTAAGAGTTCTTGTATCACTATACTTCTGTTATAGTTTAACAATTGCACCATAAAACTTTGTAAGGCAATGTGGTAGCTTGGTACCACTTTTGACATAACCCAGGCTAGAACTCAGTCAGGTGAAGTTACCGAATGAAGCTTTATATTTACAGCTTTGCACAATATACAAGCAGATATTTACAATATATTACAGATATTTACAGACACATACAGTAAAAAGGTAATACAGAAACACAATGCCCCTCCCAGAGATCAAACTCCCCAAGAGGGGTTCCCAACTGCCCTTCCACTTTTCCCCTCCCTCCCCCCAGTATCTGTCTTACATGCCAGGTAAACAGGGAAGATCAGCCAGGGAGGGTAGAAGCAGGGATTGATTAGTTGGGTTACACAGATCAAGCTGGAATGCACAGGAAGGGAGAGACCAACAACCCAGAGCTCAGACCTGAGCAGGTCTGCCTTATCTATGTTTGGGTTCTTACTTTTGTATTGGTGAGCAAATGTATGAGTGAAGGAGACATCACCAATGTTTTTCTTTCTCAGCCTATAATCTGATTTCTCTTATTAAAATATTGCAATTCTGCAGCAGCCCAGGCAAAGGTGCTTCTTATCCATTAATCTTTTCCCATAGTAAAAATTCCCATAATTCTTTCTTATTGTTTATGATATCTCTTAGCTTTTTATCTCATTGCTTGATCAAAACCTAAAATGTGTTTGCTTTTTTTTTTCTGTTCAATGACTGAACTAACTAAAAGATTGAGTCAACCTAATGTTTCAACTTTTTTTGAACAGAAGGACTTTAGTTCAAATTATATGAATTAATGTTGGCTTAAAGGTTTTTTTTTTCATATTATATATAGAAACCAAACCAAAATGGAACCCATGAATCACATTTCATTAAAGTTAGTCATAGAATCATAGAATCAGTCAGAGATGGAAGGGACCACAAGGATCATCTAGTTCCAGCTCCCCTGCCATGCCCAGAGCCTCATCCAGCCTGGCCTTAAACACCTCCAGGCATGCGGCCACAACCACTTCCCCAGGGTGCATTGGCAACCCAATCCAGTTCATGAATGTAATTTTGCTACAGAGAGTAAAAGAGCTTTTTCCCCCCCACTCTGATTTCCACTTTTTTTTTTTTTTCCACCCTTATCAGTTCACTTTGGCCTGAAAGAAAAGGATTCCACTTAATAAGTTTATAAACAAAAAAATCTTTGTCTGCTTGTCTGCAGTTTCCTTGCTGTTATTTATATGTGGATCTATTGTGAAAAACTAAACATTTGTATTTTCTGATTTTCCTTTGAACTATTATTTTGAGGTATTTTTGGTAGATCAGTGAAGCCAAATACTCCATTGGAGCACCTGTGCTTCAACTGATTAAAATTTATATTTCTTTTCTTCCAGAACTCTGATTACCCTATTTCGTATTCAAATTTCTGCATGTAGCATATCATACATCTTGGCTAAAGATGTACAGTTTGCTGGCATATAATTTATGTGGAGCCAGTTTAAAGCATAAAATAATGCTTCTTTATATCTCTGAATCCTCCTATACAGCCACAGTTTTTAATGGGAGGTTGCCCAGTTGTACAGGAAACTCAATTCTTGCAATTTGTCACAATTTTGTGTGGAATATTACAGCTGGGCTTGAAGGCATATTGCTTTTTAGAAGTTTCTTTCAGCCCTGCTGCTTCTGACATCAGTCAGCTCTCTGCTAATCATTGAGATGAGCTGCTTCTAATTGATTTTAGAAATTTAACTTTTTAATATTCTTGATGGGATTGGAAAACAGAATACATTACCAGCCATTTACAGTATGTTGGAGAGAGTGTGTTAATTTTTTAGACTTGGACATATTTTGCTTCCTTTCTTGTCACCCAGATTTTTTCAGAGTTGTTATTAAGGTTTTTCTGCAGGCACTATGAGAACTTAAGGGAATGTAAGAACTGCTTAACGTTCCCCAAGATACATCAAGAGGAAATGAGAACAGCCTTTTCACAAAGGAGTTAAAAACCTTTCATCTTTGGTTTGGGCACTCCAGTCTTCTGTATTTTTGAATATCAGAGACAAAGAGAGACAATCTCAAAGCTGGGAATAATTAACGTAATACTGTTTTTTTCCCCCTGCTTTTCCTGTTCAGTTTTATTACTGACTCTCGAATTACCCAAAATTCAGGGTCTCAAGCTTTATTGAAGTGCAGGAAAGCTTATGGATGCCTGCAGAGGTATTTCTCTGTTGTCCTGGTTGTTTATATAATACAATTTACTGTAGTTCAGTCTCAGTGGCCATTAGGAGATGGTTTCCTTACTCGTAGCATCAAGCCTCTTTCAGATGCTCTTCTGCATCAGTCTGATTTTTCCCATGGGCTGCACACCTGAAGGTTGCCCTAAGCTTTTCTAGGCTTTCTGCTTTTTCTCTTTTATGGTCTTTCATATTTATGTAGTTTGATGAAATCATCTGTGCTGGGAGACTCCTGAGATTGTGAGATCAGCATCCACTTCCATACGTGGGATGGTTTCCTCTGGTTTCAACTGTTGCTAAGCAAACTTTTTCTTAGCCTGCTTTATTCTTGGTCAGGATGACTAAACTTTCTGGTTTGCTCTGTAGAAGTACTGTAGAGCACAGCTATCTGAATTTTTGTTTTCTTTGTGAAAAATGTCTTTTCAGTGAATTCCTACATACAGTCTCTGGTGCTTTTCCCTTGAAGGGAGACATTCTTGTTTGTCTTTTCCCTTTAATAAACCACAGGGACACAAATTGAAGCTAGGAGGGGCGTCAACAAAACATCCACACTAGACTTCTGGAGGGAAGACTTTGGCTTATTCAAGGAACTGACTTGAAGGGTACCTTGGGAAAAAAGCCCTGAAAAACAAAGGGGTCCAGGAAGGCTGGACCTACTTCAAGAAAGAAATCTTGAAGGCGCAAGGACAGGCTGTCCCAATGTGCTGAAAGCAGAGCTGCCGGGGAAGATTAGCAGCCTGGATGGGCAAGGGACTTCTGAAGGAATTAAGGGGGGGGGAAAAGAGAGCATATCACCTTTGGAAAGAAGGGGAGGTAACTCAGGAAAAATTTAATGATGTTGTCAGGTCATGTAGTCAGAAAATTAGAGAGGCAAAAGCCCAGTTAGAATTTAGACTGGCCACTGCTGTGAAGGATAACAAGAAATGTTTTTATCAAGATATTAATGCCAAAAAGAGGGGCAAGGATAACCTCCACTCTTCATTGGATAAGGAGGAAAATGTACTAACTAGAGATGAGGAAAAGGCAGAAGTGCTTAGCACCTTCTTTGCCTCAATTTTAAATAGTAAGATAGATTATCTTCAGGACAGCTGGCCTCCTGAGCTGGTAGGTGGGGTCAGGGAGCAGAACAGCCCCGGTGTAATCCAGAAGGAAGCAGTTAGAGACCTGATGAGCCTCTTGGATCCTCACAAGTTTATGGGACCAGATAGGATCCATCCTAGGCTGGTGAGAGAGCTGGCAGATGAGCTCACCAAGCCACTCTCCATCATTTATCAACAGTCATGGCTTATTGGAGAGGTCCCAGAAGATGGCCAATGTGGTGCCCATCCACAAGAAGGGTCAGAAGGAGGACCCAGGAAATTACAGACCTGTCAGCTTGACCTCAGTGCCATGCAAGATAATGGAGCAGATCTTTCTCAGTGCTATCACAGGGCACCTGCAGGATGGCCAGGGGATCAGACCCAGCCAGGATTTAGGAGGGGCAGGTCCTGCTTGAGCAACCTGATCTCTTTTTATGACCAGGTGACCTGCCTGGTGGACAGAGGAAGGCTGTGGATGTAGTCTACCTGGACTTCAGCAAAGCCTTTGACACTGTCTGCGATAGCAAACTCCTGGCCAAGCTGGCAGCCTGTGGCTTGGACAGGGTCACTTTGTGCTGGGTTAAGAACTGGCTGCATGGCTGGGCCCAGAGAGTGGTGTTGAATGGAGCCATATCCAGTTGGCAGCCAGGCACTAGTGGTGTGCCCCAGGGATCAGTGCTGGGCCCGATCCTGTTTAATATCTTCATTGGTGATCTGGATGAGGGGATTGAATCCTTGATCAGTAAGTTTGCAGATGACAGCAAGTTAGGAGCAAGTGTTGGTCTGTTAGAGGATAGGAGGGCTCTGCAGAGGGGCCTGGACAACCTGGACAGATGGGCACATTCTAATGCCATGAATTTTAACAGGTCCAAGTGCCGAGTTCTGCACTTTAGCCACAACAACCACCATGCAGCACTTCAGGCTGGGGACAGAGTAGGTGGAGAGCAGCCAGGCAGAGAGGGACCTGGGCATACTGATTGCCAGGTGACTGAACATGAGCCAGCAGTGTGCCCAGGTGGCCAAGAAGGCCAATGGCATCCTGGCGTGTGTTAGGAATAGTATGACCAGCAGGACCAGGGAGGTCATTCTGCCCCTGTACTCAGCACTGGTTAAGCCACACCTTGAGTACTGTGTCCAGTTCTGGGCCACTCAATTTAAGAAAGATGTTGAGGTGCTTGGACATGTCCAGAGAAGGGCACCAAGTCTGGTGAGGAGGCTGGAGCACAAACCCTATGAGGAGCAGCTGAGGGAGCTGGAGTTGTTTAGCCTGGAGAAGAGGAGGCTCAGAGGAGACCTTATTGCTCTCTACAACTACCTGAAGGAAGGTTGTAGCCAGGTGGGGGTCAGTCTCTTCTTCCAGGCATCCAGTGACAGAACAAGAGGACACAGTCTCAAATTGTGACAGGGCAGGTTTAGGCTGGATGTTAGGAAGAAATTCTTCACAGAAAGAGTGATTGCCCATTAGAATGAGCTGCCTGCAGAGGTGATGGAGTCACTGTTAAAAGGAGACTGGATGAGGCACATAGTGCCATGATTTAGTTAATTAGAAGGGTTAGGTGATATGTTGGACTTGATGATCTTGGAGGTCTTTTCCAACATGGTTAATTCTGTGATTCTGTAAAAAGGAATGGATTTGTTTTTGGAAACATGTTTCTGTTTCTTGATGAATTTACATACTCTTTAGTCTACATGAATGTATGCTGTATGTGTATCTTAACTGCATACTAATTTAATAATACAAATAACACTAATAATAATAGTGATCCAGGTATAGATAATGAGCTTATGTTAGTATCATAAAACAATTTGTGTGAAGGAAACCAAAAGAAATATATAGTGAATTGCTATGAACTGTGTGTGGTGCTATGCTTAGGATTCCCCAGCATACTTTACATCATATTTGTCCTTCAGATATACAGTAATTTTCTGGGCTTTGGATACACTTTGAAATTTTTTTTGCATTCCAGTTGTGTGTTAATATTGCTAGCAGTATGTACTGATGATGATGGCAGTACAGACATGTGAGCAGACATGTTTACTTGAAGTACCTTCCTCCGTGATCCAAAGCCCATTCTTTAGATTTTGCCCTTGGTGTTAGGGTCAGTGCATGCAGTTCTTTCAACACTGGAGGACAACATATGTAGACATTTCATGTACCCTGTTTGCAGCGTGGCACAGAGCTGATCAAAGTTCTGGAGTGGTGTCTCTGATGATCTCAGGGATTCTTGTTATCGCTGGAAGATAGAACATGGTTGTAAACAGCTCGAGTTCCTGTGTTGGCCTCAGTAGTGTGACTCTGCTTTGCAAAGGTAGCTGACTCTGATGGATTTAGTTTTTCCCTGTGTGGTGGGTTGAGAACTGCACCCCCCAGTTGAAATTTACCAGACCAGATCAGATGGACTGGACTTAAGATGCAGCTATATTTTACAGCAAAGCTAAATTTACAAGCATATATACACAAAATATTTACATGTGTTTACAATTATACACAATTCAGAAATAACACAGAAATCCAGTCTTTCCTCCCTGGACAAAGAAAGCCCAGATGGGGCCAATGCCACCTTGTTCTCTCTCTCCAGACCGAAAACCAGCAAGATCTCATGTGTTAGCTGCTGTAGTGGGTTTGCAGTTACCTGCCCCCCCACCTTTATAAACCCCAGCTAAAACTCAGAAAAAAACACTGGAAGTTAATAAAAGAAGCTTTATATTTACAGCAATTCAAATATACAAGCAAATATTTACAAGATATAACAGATATTTACAGATATATACAGTAAAAAAGGTAATACACACACTACACCCCTCCCGGAGATCAAAATCTCCAAGAGAGGGTAACCGAACTCCCCCTACCACCTTTCCCCCCTTCCCCAGCCTTATCTCACCACCTGATGATGCTGCAGATAAGCTGAAGATCAGAGAGATTAGTAATAGGAGAAGTTAGTAGTTTTAGTGATTTTACTCTGAATTTAGCCAGCAAGCCCAAGAGACAAAGGAAAAAGCAGCCACAGCTAGACACAGACCGAGGCAGACTGGCTATCTGGATGTTTTGAGAACATCTCTTGAAACAACTTTTTTTTCCTTTCTCAGTGAAACTCGGTGAAGTGACACAATGTATTTACCTCTCTCTCAGCCAATAGCCTAATTTCTCACTCAAATTCTCCAATTAGCTCAAACCAACACAGCTGGCCAGTCCAGATTAGTCAAACAGATCAGAGCAGAGTGAAGGAGCAGCCAACAGACCCAGTGCCCAAAAGCCAAGAAGAATTGCTTATATGTTGGCTTCTTATACCTTTTAGCAAACCAGTGAATGATACAGAGTTTATCATTACTGTTCTTTTACAACCAACGACCTAATTTCTCGTATTAGAATATTCCAATAAGCCTTAAACCACTACACCCTGGTTGTGAACTAACTGCTGTTTCATACAGCTGTTTCATACATCATACACATGCCAATAGGCTCTAAATGATAAAGGCCTTTTGATGTTTCCAGCCTAAGCAATACCCAAACCACAGAAAGACATGGGAAGTGCTTTGTGTTCCATTTTGTTCAATTTTCCACTTAAAAAAAAAAAATTCTTCTATATTCAGACAGCTTAGAAAGAAAACAAAAACTGAAATAGCAAATTAATATGCTCAGGGAAAAAAAAAAAAAAAAAAAAAAAGAAGCAATTAGTGTGCACTTGTGATACACTTAGGTTTTTTTCCTCCATTTAGCATTTGCTTATTTTCCCCTGCCCTCTCATAGTGACCAGAAATTGTAATGAAGCTGAGAGCTCTTTGCATAGCTTTGGGTGTGACTTTCAACTTTTCAAGCTCCTTATCTCTGACTTGATGCACAGCCTCCCTTTCCCTAGAGTGTCTGGAGACACTGAGGCTTTAAGTTTCATTATGAAAATGCAATAAAGCATTTCAGCTATGAGGCTTAAATCCATAGATAAATCGTTTGAGATTAAGCTATTGCAAGAAAGCTGAATGTTTTTCAGAAGGGGAAAACAAGAGTATGCCTAAAAATGTGACTGTTCTGAACTATATTTTAGTTACATTCGTCTGGAGCTTATTTTCCACAGATTTCAAGCTTAAGCAGATTTTTTTCTGAAGCAACTCAGAGAAAATATCTTTTTCTTCCTTTAGTTCTCTGAGAGTTTCTTTAACTTGTTAAACACAATAAGGTTTGCATAAAAGTAAATACATTAAAAATATTTTTTCCTTTGCTTGTCTGCTCATATGGTATGGCACTGGTGAAGCAATTGGGGTGTTTGGAGAACAAGCACTGAGGATTGCCAGGGTTCATTCTTAATGCAGTTTTATGCTTACCTATTCTCTGACATTTCTTTCACTTCTTGCTCCAAAATACCTGGAGAAACCTCAAAAAGTGACCCCCACTACAGTTCCTGTACATCAAATAATTTCCTAAACAAAACCATTGGTGTAACATCTTAATAAATTTCCTGCCTCTTGTGAACAAGGATCTCTGACTTCTAGCAGCTGGTTGATGTTTAAACAACATCCGCTACTGCAGATGAAAACAATAGTCACTTGCTGGTTTATTTTGCTTAAGTTTGCACCTAATGCTATTAAATACATAACTGTTTCCCTTTAACCACCGAAACAATCCCATCTGATGGTTGTGTAATGAGCTGGTGGAGCCAGAGCTGAGGGCACAGCAGTAATGATGAATATAACAAACTGTTATGTAAGGATTTTAAAGAAAGGTGCAGGCCTCAAACTATATATAGCAATTTCCTGTTTACATATACAAAGATAGCTATTGGTTTAGCTATATTTAAATACTGGTTTAAGATAAACTTTTAAATTCTCTCCTCCAAATTCATGAAACTTTCCTGCCCTGCTTGTTGGTTGAGGGAGGATACATGAAGTCAAATTTGAGGAGCTGTAGGTTTCTGACAAAGTAACCTTTGCTGGATGCTTTTTGCATCTGTTTTACAGTTCAAGGCTGAACATGTAACTTAATTGCTTGATTTATCTGGATTCTGTTTTCACAATATTACAGTGATTTGGGGGATGGAAGAGGCCTTTGAAGGTCATTTAGTCCAACCTCTGACTGAAGCAGGACTACCTAGAGCAGAGCACCCAGGACTTAACGTCCAGACAACTTTGCAGTATCTCCAAGGATGGAGACTGCACAACTGCCTTGAGCAACCTGTGTCAGTTCTTGGTCACTCTTACAGAAGAGAAGAGTTTCCTGTTGTGCATATAGAGCGTTCTGTGTTCCAGTTTGTGCCCATTGTCTATTAGCTTGTCACAGAGCACCACAGGAAAGAGCCTGGTGCCATCCTTTTTTCACCCTACTTGCAGGTATTTACATATATAAATAAGATCCCCGTGAGCCTTCTCTTCTCCTGGATAAACATCCTCTCCTCTTATGTCAGATGCCCTAGTCCCTTTGTGATCCTTATGGCCATTTCCTAATCTGTGTCCAGCGTGTCCATGTCTGTCTTCTACTGAGGAGCCCAGAACACTGGACACAGTACTCCAGGTGAGGCCTCACTGGTGCTGAGTAGAGAGAGAGAATCACCTTTCTTGGCAAAGTTCTGATGCATTCCGGGATACCATTTGCCAACTTTGCTGCAAGGGCACATAGCTGGCTTACGTTCAATTTATTGTCCAGCAGAACCCTCAGATCCTTTTCCACCAAGCTGCTTTCCAACTGAGTGGACCCCAGCATACACTGCTGCCTTTGATTGTCCTCCCCAGCTACAAGACTTTAGGCTTCCTGTTGAACTTCATGAGGTTCCTGTCAGGTTGTGTCTCCAGTCTGTCAGGGTCCCTATGAATGGCAGCAATACCCTCTGGCATATCAGCCACTCCTCTCAGTGCTGTGTCAGGAAACTTTGCTGAGGGTACACTCTGCCCCACCACTGAGATGATTATTGAAGGTGTTAAACAGGAGTGGACCTAGTAGTCACTAGTCTCTAATTAGACTGTGCCATTGAATGCCAACTTCTGGGCCCAGACATTCAGCTAGTTTTCAATCTACCTCACAGTCTGTTCCTCCAGTCCATACTTCATCACCTTCTCTGTGAGGATCTGAAGGGATAGTGCTGAAAGCCCTACTGAAGGCTGGATGGACCACAACCACCTTTGTCTCTTCATCCACCAAGCCAGTCATTTCATCATAAGGTTATCAGGTTAGTCAAGCATAACGAATCGATGCTGACTATTCCTGATCACTTTCTGGTCCTTCGTGTGCCTAAGTGTATTCTGGGAGCTGCTCCCATATTTTTGATAGAAGTAGTGTAAGGCAAGGCCACCTAAATTATCTGAGCCAGATTCTATGGCAGAGTGAAGTCAGAATAGAACTTAAACCTGTTTGTGATGTAACTCATTTGTCTGGCATTTTAGTTAAGCCCACTTGTTTATAATTAAGACTAGAAGACGCTGTGAGAGACTAACCTTTTCTTCCCCCTTATAAGAGGTTTGACTGGGAGGACCAAAACCACACATTACTTCATTGCTTGTGAGCCTGGCTACAGTGAAATAGGAGAAGGCCAGCAAAAAGAGGGAAGCAACGTTTTAGTGGAGTAGACAGAGCTATTTGTTCTAATTACAAATTCTGTATTATATTCAGACAAATATAATCACCATTTATTACTTGCTTTTTTTGTAAATCCTCCTCCCCTTTGTAATTTAGATTTTGCCAGGCTCAACTCATCTTGAGAAGGAATAGTGACAATTCACCATAAAGCGCTACCTGTACCTTTGTCAGGGACTGTACTGTAATAATTTTCCTAGTAGCCTGAGTTCAAGAAATTACTGTAGAAGGCTGCCCGACTGTTAGCACTGTGATTTTGGCAGATAATTTCTGGTAGATACAGGAGCAACAATTACTCCAGCAATCTACTCCCACCGCTGTGGTGAAGGTGCATTCATCGGTTGTGTTCATATTGACCCACTGGCATGAGGACAGGGAATTGGACAGGGGGACAAAACATATCATCCTGGCTTTTGCCAGAGCTCACTCACCATTGTCTAGAGGCAGAGATAACTTAGAAAATATTAAATCTGTTATGTTCATACCTCAGACGTGGTGTGTGATCCCTAAGAGAGAAAGTCGGGGTTCTCTCTCTCTTTATATCACAATCTTTTCATTAGTTCTAGAAAGATATTTTTAAAGTATCTGTTCAAAGAACAAGAAAACTATTTCCCCATCCATTTCAGATTCTAAATGATGTTTCTACATTACTAAGTGAATTCAATATCGTCCATACAGAGTGCTATTAGTGTAATGCCTAATAGAGCAGTAGAAGGTGCCTTAATACAAGTATTATGTTGCAGGAAGCAGGGTGCTTTAGAATAGCTACTCTGTTGCTGCCTAGATGTAGACCATTATTTTCTTGATTAGCAAGTGTGGTTTCTGTGTTTTTCTTTAAATTAGAAAAGGAAACTTGAAATTAGAAAAGGAAACTGTAAGTGTAGCCTCCAAGCTTTATGAACTGTATTTTCTTATTTATTGTTGATGTGATAAAATAATTTTAAAATTAGGCAATAGGCTTTAATTTAACTCTCTGTGGTTTTATTCTACAGATCCATTGCATTGGAAGCATTTAGAATGTTAGGGGTAAAGCTAGCTCTGAAAGCGAAAGGTGCTTTCAAATTGACACTAAATTTAATGTCAGTTTTGTTTTCTTTCGTGATGTTAAGCTTGTTTCTAATAGATGGCTGTCTGCAAAAGCAGTTGCTGTGGTGGCCCAAAATTTGACTCAGTAATAGTCACCAAAATAGGTCCCTGGTTTGTACATTCATCTGTATTAGTATGAATGTATTTTTGGAAGCCAAATTACCCTAATGTCAACATGTGTGAAAATCCCAGTTTATGGCAAGACCTATGTGGTGACAGACTGAACCAGATCCTCTTGTTCTCTCCTTCATTCCCCACTCAAAAAGCCTCATATTTTTCTTGACAGAACAGGAACATTGTTGCAGTAATGAACCATTTTTCTTCCCATCCAGACATTCTTTGTTCCCTGTGGTGTTTTTAGGACTTGTGATGTTTGCCTTCAACTTTTAAGACTCTTTTTATTCATTCTTTCCTGATGCCTACTGTGTTAAAAGTGTTTTTTATTCCCAGTACCTCATTTTCATTACTTTCCAATATACTTCAGTATCTGGCTTTGATAACTCTATTTTCCAAAATCAGCAATGACTTCGTCTTGGCTATGTGACAACAGTTAAGTAATTTAATCTGTTAAATTATATCTACTTGATTTATTTATTTTTAAGGCATTTTGTCTGTCTTCATCTTTCTTGATTTGTCTGCTGCTTTGTCAGCATGCAAAGCATTAGCACTTGAGTTCTTCCAAGATGTAAGAGTTTTCTAATTCTGACATTTTCTTAATGATCTTCCAGTGGTTCCTGTGACACTTCTTTGCCATTGTTTTATACAATTTCTTGTCTATTAAGAGTTGAGTGTATACATATTGTAGTAGATGATCTCTAAAATCTCTTCCAACCTAAGCCATTCTGTGATTCTATGTTCAGAATTATATATAAACAATAATATTTGGGTCAGCGAGCTTTTTTTATTTTAAAAAAAAGGTAATGCATAACAATTCTATTGACTTTGGGAAAGGAAAAGATAAAGGATTTTGGATATGACTATGTGCAGTAAGTTAAGATTACTAGTAAAATCCAAATATACATGTTTGGAAAATAGTTTTTAAGGACAGTTCAATCCATTTCAATTTTGATTATGTCTGCGTGCAGGTCCACATGTCTTTGATGAATGCACTCTAAACATCACACTAAGTTAGTTGCTTTCTGTAAGCGTCCATAAGAAATCATTCCTTCCGTGTAAATACAATTAAGTTATAGGAGTCATTCTCAGTTTAGGACAAGCAAGAACAGCTATACTGAGTTAGTGTAAGGCTCATAATCCCATAGTAGTTTAAGAGCAGTAGTAGAAAGGAGCATAAGTGGCAGATCATGTGCAGTGACTCTTCCCCTTGTGTACTTACCAGCATTCCTTTGCAGGGTTCTGAGGCTTGCTAAGCCGAAGGGTTTGGATGTTGTGTTTTATACTACATGATCCATCTATTCATGATGAAGTTGTCAAATACCATTTTTGGCCTTAGTACTTCTGATCTCCTTAATGTTCTTTGGGAATGCTTCTCAAGTCTAAATAGTGCATTATATTTAGGGAAATAACCTTATTGTTTGCTCCTTTCCCTGAGTTCTTACTTTACGTGAAATATCTAATATAATGAGCGTACCTCTTCTGCATGATCCTGTAGATTGAAATAGATGAGAATCTGAATAGGCTGGATAGTTTATTTAACTATGCATAATTTATTTAACTATTTTATTTTAAATCCAAGCATTGGTATGTCTTCATATATAATGCTTGTTTTTGTGGTATCATATACCTTCTTGAAGTTTGTTAAAAATATGTAAGTCAAAGAGAATATGTAGTTGAATCACCATGTTATAGATGCTGTACTTACAAATATGTCTGTCTTCCAACTTTCCACTTTATTTTTATAGCACTAAAAATAATCAGTCTTACATTCATGTGCTCATCAGTATAAAATTCAGCTTTTAGACTGTTGAAGTGTTCTGAACTTTATTAATTTTCTATATTAATTTTATTGTGTTCTGAACTTAAGAATTGGGAGAAATTGCATTAATTAACTGACATGATTTGATTGCCAATACATGAGTGCATAGTACTGTTTGAGATGGCTTTTGGTGTCCCACCTGCTGTGGGATGCAGGTGCTTGTGCTTGTGCTGATGCTTTGTACATGAAAGGGCATCTCCATTGAAACTAGATAACTGTGTGTCGACTACTGAACTGAGACATTGATTTTGGTAGGGGAGAGTGGAGGAAATGCAGAGAGGGTTTCTGTGATCAGTTGTATCAAAAACATGAGTAATATTTATTTATATTACTTGAAATGGGCAGGATTGATGGGAGTCTTAAGCAGTAAATGCTGCTTTTGTTGGCATCTCACAATGTCTAGTTACAGGTTAGCATCAGTAATGAGCATGGGGGAAGGATCAATGCAGAGTTTTGACTGGACTTGACCTTACTTAATCAGTGTTATAATGTTGTGCTATATGATAGGAAATAATCTGATAGGTGTATTTGTCCAGATGAGATTTCTGAGCCCACTGAAACCTGGAAATTCCAGCAGAATTCTTATTGTTGTTGGAGCCAGGGTTATATTATGATTTAATGGCTTTTCTGGGCTTTATTTGATGACCTGGCCTAGAAAAACATTTTGAAGTAATAAAGCGTCTATTTGGCTCCAAACTAATGAGAGAAACATTGTTCTTTGCATTAACTGTTCTTTAGGAAGAGCTGTGCAGAGCTACTAATAAAACTTATTTAAAAGCTTAAGCAAGACTGAAGGAAATAGAAAGCAGAGGAATGATTCTGCTCCATGTGAAAAGAATACATTAGAAAGAAAAAGGGTGGGGGCAGTGGTGGGGGGGGAAGTGTGAGGGGATTGTAAGCAAGCCCATAGGGGTTTTGCCTCCCCTCCATGTGACTTGCAGCTTGCTGCACTTCAGCTACGTTGCCTCTGAGATATGTTGAAGCGCTGCTCAGTTTAATGAAGAAGTGGATAGGAGAAATCAAGGCTAGAGATCATTTACGGCAGAGACTGGGTGAGTAAATGCAGCTGTAGATGAGTGCTTACTAATACTGTGCAAATGTTAAAATATGTAACCTGAAGTATTTGAAACAATACTCAGAGCTGTCATTTTTGGTGGTCCTTTCTTTGCTTAAGTAATTTTTAAGTGTGTTATATACCATATAATAGGTTTATGCAGGAGACTGATAAAAGATTTAAGTATTTTTTTCAGACTTAAAATAAAATAACTTTCATTTCTTTTACTTACTTTGTTTTAAACTCATTGCTATGTAAGTAACTGCTTCATCTATTTTAATGCAGTGCTCAAAATACTTTCAGTGGGAGTTAGATGATAGTTTCTGGTGCCTTCCTGTTATTTTAATTATTTTTGTATTGGTGAGGGAGAGGGGGAAAACAGCTTGTACTCTGAACCTCCTAGATACAGGATCTTCAGATTTCTAGAATCCAGCTCCAGACTACTGAAAACTCCCTAGCATCAGCTTGTTCCAAGAATTCATTCAACCATCCTAGTAGGATATGATTTCAGCTGTTTGCTTTCGTTATCTGTCCCTTTATAAAAAGACTTGCATGTGTTCTTTTAATAGAAAGTTCTAGTTTAAATTTATGTATGTTTAAATTTATGTAAATTTAATATGAATATACAAGATAGAGGAATATGATGAAAGCTTCTGTTTTTCTTTAAGATTTCCAGCTTTTGATTTTGTTATGGTTTTGTCTCTAGCAGTTGGAATGGACCTTGAAGTTGTAATAGTGATGTTATGAAATAGAAGTGCATTTTTTTGCCAATTAGTAGTTTCTGGAGTGATTGTTTTAGCAGTTTCAGTACCTGCCATTTGAGTATTTAAATCTTAATGCATAGGCAGAGAGCTGAGAAGGAAGCATAGACAGCATAGATTGTAAAGACCTATACCAAAACCTGATTTGAAACTGAAACTGAAAAGCAAACTCCTTTTTTTCTTTAAAGAAAATACTTGTAAATGTTTAATATCTTGTGATCTAAGATGTGTCTTCCTTTTGCATCATCTCACAAGAGATGAGTACATTACATATGAGTACATCTCACAAGAAAGAGTACATTAAATATTACAGTCTGTCATGATTTTGGATTAATCAGAATTTCTTAACTTTTTTAGATAATCACTCCATTTAGGAGGCTGATATTGTGTGCTGAGAACAGAAAAGAAATGGAGGACTGGATAAGCTCTCTGAAGTCTGTTCAGTCCAGGGAACACTATGAGGTAAGTTCACCAAGTAACATCTCTCTTGGTGCAACCTGTTCCTGCTCAACAGATCAAGGTACAGGACACGAAATGGAGCATTCACTCCTTTTAGTGTGAAAAATTGTCAGAGTCAACTTTTGTGTTGTTTACTAGTGAAATGAGAGTTTATGGTCACACTTTTGTTTAGAAGCTTGGAAAATACTTTTGGTGAACATTGCACTGTCATTCCCTGTAATAGGAACCATAGGTGATTTCAGTCACTGTAGCTGTGTTCTGTACTTGCAAATTTGTCTTAACTTCTCCTTTACTAGACCGCACAGTTTAATGTGGAACATTTCTCAGGGATGCATAACTGGTACGCCTGCTCCCATGCCCGACCTACCTTCTGTAACGTGTGTAGAGAGAGCCTCTCTGGAGTCACTTCTCATGGCCTGTCTTGTGAAGGTAAAATAAATGCTTTCTTCTCTCTGTTTATAATGCTCTGTATGTAGACAGATGGTTGAAAGTTTAAGATGAGTAATGATTCTGAAAATAATGAGTAACAAAAAAAACTTTAAAGGGAGAAGTCTGCTCACTAGAGTGACTTCCTTTTGGGCAAACTTACCTTCTACATGCCTCATGTACCTTTTTCTAACTCATATCAATGAAGTGTCTCCTGTTTATTGCAGTAACCAGTTTGGAATGTGTTAGGTAGACAGTTTGCAAGAAGTATTACTTGATTTATTTGATGTGCCCATTAAAAATGGGAAACAAAAGTCTTACTGGTTTCCAGAATTGGCATTCCCTGAGGAAAAAATCATAATGGTAGTTTCTGCTCTAAACCTATAAAAGTTCTTGACAGTTTGTTCAGCTCTGTGACCCCTTCCCCCCCAGATCATCTTTGCTCTGCTGCTGCTGCCTGATCCTTCATTACAAGCAGGACAGATGAGGACTGATTTATTTTTTAAAAAAGCCTCTCACTCAGCAAGAGGGTGGAGGTGTAGATGCCTTTTGATGGTTCAACTGATGAAATCCAGCACAAAGAAGAAGGAGGTGTGGCAAACAGAATGATACTTCACAAACATAAACCTGAAAACGCTTATTCATTTTCTGCCACAAGTTCTGTGAAAAAGTGCTAACAAATCTGCTTGTGTTAGAAACCAGCAGAAAATACAGCAGCTGTGTGACATGATGATATATATAAAATGTAGAGATATTTGATTACCGGAACAGCCAGCTGTCCAGAAAAGAGACACTTACACTATTCAAAACTTGATTTTTTTGGATTCACGTTACCCAATTTCAAATACATTTCTGTTACCGATGCTATTGTAATACTTGAAGTCTGAGCACTATGATATGTGTTAAGGAAATTTTACAAAGGAAACATTAACCCACTGTCCTGAATTGTCCACATTTTTAATGTAGTTAATGGTGCAGTTGCCAAGGAACAGGATGAACCCATTTCGTAGAAATTAGAAGTAGCATAGTTACTTCAGCTTCTCTGGTGTATGCTTTCTGCTTTGTATAAGTTGTTTGGACAGTTTTAAGGCAATAATGGTATTTTCAATGTCTAATATTGGTAGATGAGAGTATCATCTGCTTAACCAAAATGCAGTTGTGTTATATCTGTGTACCAATACGGTGATATATGCCCAGGCTTATTTCCTTTCATAAAGAATTTATCTTTTCAGAAATTAATCACAGAATGTGATATTATAGCAATTTTAAAAAAGGTATTTAGCAATAATTCTTCTGGTAAGATTATGTGTTCATCATTGTAGTTCATAATTTTCTGGTTTGTGGGTGTTGGGTTTTTTTTGTTTTTTTTTTAGTGTCTTATTTTTCTTGCAAGAGGTTTCAATTTTTGAAGCGTTGTTGTCTATTTTACATTAAGGAACCTTCCTTAATTTTTATATTTGGACCATGCCACCTTTCTGCATTACTTACTACAAACTAATATTACATTTATCCATATTTATGATGACAGTTGATCTTTCAGCAGTTTTAATGAATGGCTCATAGAGGTAGTCTGGATTTGCTTTCATTGGACCACAGTTTCTTAAAAATATGTGACCTGAACAGGTTTAGTGATACTATTTTATCTGTTCATAATTTTGTCTCCCTTTACTTCTTAGCTGAAAGTTTCTATCTCTTTTATTATATTTCTTTTTTTTTTAATTCATTTTAAAATAAAATAAAACTTTGATTATGCTTCCAATCTAAATCATTAGACAGCTGACTCATACGTTGTGTCTGACTGTGTATGCCTGTGAAAACCCCTGGTAATCATACTTAATTTCTGTAAGAAGTTTATTTTGGTTTGATACTACTTCTTTCTTTGAAGTTCTTATGTGATTGAATTCATATTTACTTGCCCCTGCCATGTGAAATTCTAATGCATCTGTCTTCTTTTTTTTCTTTACTTGCCCTGCATTAGCATTATACACTGTTTGAGGAGGTGATGTTGGAATTAGGGAGTCTTAAGATTCCCCAGACATGTTCTGTGCTACTTTTTCTCATTACATCTTTTAAAAAGCTGTTAAAATATTCATGTCTGGCATCCAAAACCTCCAGCGCTGCTTTACACTGGAAATCCATTTGTATCCATACTAAATTCAGTCATTTCTGTGGTCATTGATCCCAAGCTACTCCATTAGGTCTTGTACTGAGAAGCATGAGAGGCTTCTCAAGAAATACTGCATCTCTTCCTCCTCTCAGTGGTTTGGGTTTCTGGCACACCAAATTATCTTGAAAGTGGCTTAGAGTCTTTGTACTCCTTGTGGTCTGATCCTTGACTGCTAACAGTAGGTAAAAAAATAGATAATTAAATCCAATTGCTGCTATTTTTTCAGCTTGCAATACTTTAGGAGATCAATCCTGTAGTATTTTATTCTCTTATACCTGATGGTATTCAGGAGCCTGACCACACAACAAAGCTTCATTTCTTTTGCAGATAAGATGGGCATCTTCTTTTTCTGGGACACTTTCCTTACAGGTAGTCTTCAGGAAAGGTTGGCCAAATTAATTGCAGACCACCCTGAAGATCCTCCTGTAAGTTCTGTGGAAGCAAGAGTAGCAAAGAGGGTATGTTAGCACCTCTACTAGGAAAAAGACTGTAATGTGAATTTACATATTTTTAGAAGTCAAATAACCAATATGTATATCAAGTTGAAGATAAAAATTCATGTCAAACCAAGCTACATTCTTTCTACTGCTCAAAACCCAATTGACTTTTAAGAAATTTAATCATACACTCCTTTGAGGTGTAATGCTATTCTTCCCACTAGTTTCTTTTTTTTTTCTTCTCAAAAGATAGTCTACTTTTCAAGTGGTGTCTGTGTGTTATGTTGCTCAAGCTAGCTCTGAAGGACTGACAATCTCTGCAGCATTTATCCATAGTCCTTACCAGGGCAGAGAAGTTATATTTTTTGGCTTTGCTTTGGGAATTACTCCAAGTTAGTTGAATCAAGTAAAGATTTGTTTCTTTGTTCTCCTCAGATATTTCTCTTTTTCAAAGTTTAGGGTGCTACGTGCAAGCCTAAGAAGTTGTCAGGTAAAGAGAAGGATGTATAGAATGTTTAGGCAAGGAAACCTGAACAGCTACTATAGGTCATTATCTACAGAAATTCTTTCAAACTCTAGCCTTTATTCCTCTTTATTAATACCATATTTTTATCCAAGTCATTGACAATGGAACACTGCCTTTATGACTACGCTTGAACATGTATTTCTTCATGTAGTTTTTTCATTATCATGACTGAATCTTAGTTGTTGAATATAAAATGTATGTAGTAAGCTGGAGGTTGCAGTCTAAATGAGATGCTTTTTCCTGTGATGAATTGCACAAACAAATGGTTTTTGAAGACCACTTTAGTATCATGAAGTCAAGCATAAGAAAACACCAGTATTAAATTGCCTCTGCAAATGCAGTTTGTATACTTTTGGCCTGTTTTAATTATGATTCCTCTCCCCCACCCCGTCAAAACACGCTTGTTCTTACCCACGTGCGCTGCCTGGTTCGTCATCATTTCCAGGATTTTTACCGTATTTTTTGCACAGGCTGAAAAGTGACTGGGAAATAAAGTGGTCAGAAAGTGTTCATTGTTAAAGAAGTAATTGTGTTCTGTGACTTTGTATCACACTGTGCAACAATTCAGGCCTGGAAAAATCACTTAAGTAAGACTTTTTGAGCAAATCAGTAGTCTTGTATTGTTTTATAACCTGGGACCTGTGTCACAGAAAGGCTAAGTTTTCTATAAAAGTAAAAATCAGTTGAAGGTGTTACGAAGTCTGTACTGTACAGACTTCAAAGATACTTTGAAGATATACAGTATTGAAAGGGAAAAAAACCAAAAAAGTCGTCTTTATTGTAGTAGCACAATAATAATAATTTTTAAAGGGCAGGAAGAAATGAATATTGGTGTCTAAAATGCAGCATTTTATTAGTTTTTAGCAAATAAGGCAAATATCTGTTGAAAATTATTATGGACCAGAACACAGCAAAACTGTGTACGTAAGAAGAAACATGCATTCCATGCAGTGAATGAGGGTACTATTCTCAAAAAATGTATTATCATATAGTGAAGACTTTACACAAGCATATGGAAGCTGTCTTGCAAAGTAGCTTTGTAGTACTTTATGAGTATTCTGTTAGCTTCTGTAAGCTTGAGCAACTAAGCTTGAGATTTAAAATTGCCTTTCTCTACCCATAACTACCTATTTAGTTTCTGTATGTTCTGTACTGATACATGTTTTGCTTGAAAATTACTTTAGAGTTGTTTATTTGGGTGAAGACAATAAAAACTACCAAGGAAGTGCTGAACATCATCCTTTTGTAACATCGATTTGCTTGAAATTGTAGCAAAATTGGGTTGCTGTTTTCTTGCGAGTCATTGTTTTTGCTGTGGCTTGTCCGTCTGTCACGTGATAGTATTGGAAATAAAACAGCAGATTTCTTGGAATATCTGAAGAGCAATCCTTTCAGCTTGACTATGTAAACTACAGAGACCAGATTAGGAATTTTCAGAGCAGTTTCAAAACTTTGGCTTTAGCCTTTGGAGTTAGAAAAGAACAGTCTGAGCCAGTTCTTATTTGAAGAACACAGAATGGAAAATTTATAGAATAAGTGGCAGAGTGGAAAGTTTGGGGCGGTGAAGAATCGAGTGTCTTGCTAATGTAGTTGAATTAATTAGTGGGTGGTTAGAATAAAAGGCCTTGAAGACAGAAGTGCTCTCTTACAAAGGTGAATATTTTCGGTGCAAAACATCCTGTGCTAACGTTCAATAACGTCGACTTTTCTTCACTATAGGTAATAATAGCTCTAGATTTAATTGCTGTGTCTGACAGCAGATGTTTGTACCACTGTGACAACTGATTGCTAATTAAGTGCTTTTCTCGGCTGGCTTTCTGAGAGATCTTCATATTCCAACTAGGAACGTTTCCACAGGAAATTAAAATTTAACATAGCTGTCTACAAATATTCTGGATTTGCTTCAGATAGTTTTTCTCCTTTTTCTCAACTTCTAAAATTCATTGGTGAAGAAATGGTAATTGATGTCTTGCATTATGTCTGCATGTTTCCAAAATATTTCAGGTATCATACTGCTTCATAAATGGGATGGGATGCAGTGTCATCTGAGGTAAAATAAATTAGGGAGTAGTGGCAACTACTAGTGGCTTAAGATTTGATTTAAAATTTCCTTTCTCTGCTCATAACTACTAATTTAGTTTCTGTATGTTCTGTACTGCTACATATTTTGCTTGAAAATTACCTCCATGTCTTAAGGTCATTGTTGTTGGTAATGTTTGATGCTCACAGTAACAATGAACTGTAGTTCCCAGGTGGTTCCCAGGGTGTGACCTACAGAAAGTATGGTCTGAAGTTTGTGAAGTCACATGCCATACTCACAAAGCAAACATTGACTGTCGCTTGCCATCTATGGTTTGCCTTTCTGCAGCTCTTCAGATCCTGCATTTGTCTTTGCCTTGTTGAGAGAGCAGGGTCCTGAGATCTATTTGAATGTTAGCTCAATAAAATTTGAAAAATTTCACTTACCTTGTTACGCCTTCATGATTTGGAGTTTCCTGTTGCCCCTCATCCTTGATTTGTTGTATTTTGACCGATGTAGCAAAGATATGTGTACCATTTATGATTAGGAAGCAGAATTCAGTGGCTTATCTTCTCTATATCTGCTTAAGGCCCACCACTTGAAAAAGCAGCCTTTTTTTTTTGTACTTTGGTGAGGGCTGAATTCTTCTGACTCTTGGATCCAGCTTAGGTTGACAATCACACAGTGATGCTGAGCTGTCCTGAAAATGCAAGTGTACCCTAGTAGTTGAGGAATATGGGATGTTTGCACACTTTGGGTTTATGAGTGTTGCCTTTTGAAATTACATGTGAGGTGTTACTGTAAAAACAAGAAGATTGTTTTTTCTGTTTCCTTCTCTAAGCACGTGCTTTCGTGCATCTCCTACAACAGTGAGGGTTGCTCTCAAACTCAAATGTTGCTTACATAGTGTCAGTTCAATTTTTAAATTGATCCGGCAATGTATTAGCGGAATTAAAATGAGAAATTTGTGATTCCTAAGACCTTTTGTACCATGGCTTAATGTTTTTTAATGGTAGGCAAGCTTCCTGTCAAATATTTGTTTGAAAAGAGACTACTACTTCTGGTCTGCTGGCTACTTCTCATAAACCTTTAATGGCCTTTGCCAAAATAATTTATATAATGCACTCTAAACGGAATGATGTCATGCACTTCCAGTAAAAGAAATACCCACAGTTGCACAGTTGGGTGTGTCAGTCTTTATATTCTAATAGCACATGATTAACTAGTCATATTAATTGAGTCAAACAAAATACAAAGAGTTACTAGATTGTGAAAAGGTCTACCTGAACTACACACTTGTACTGAGTATTCCAATTAGTAGATTTTTTAATAAAGAACCCAGTGAGCAGTCAAGGTCTTCCTCACTTAATGTAACTCTTGGAAAATACTGTAACCACAAGTATCCTGAATAAATGTGTCATCACGTAACACTTCACTTTCTCGGTTCCTGAAAAAAACAAGCATGGTATGGTGCCCAAAAGGGATCATTCAAGCAAAGAATCAGAGCTCCTGAAGCAAAATAGTTCTCTGAAGTATCACCTCTTGCAAATTAAAACCATGTGTCTCAGTTGTGTCCCTGGAGGAATAGAAAAGGCAAAAGCAGTGTTTAAAATGTATTTGTAACTTAGTGCCCTGTATTGCATCTGGGAAAAATGAAGACTGATACAGATTTGAGGACGCATTTGACATAGGCTACAGCTAAACTATTAAATTCAATTTAGAGAGTTAAAGCTTGAGCAATTATGAACTGATTTTGTTTTTTCATTTGGGTTGCCATGTGTTAAACACTAAGTGACATTTACTTGGCTTTTTATGGAATATCTGTGCTTAATTTTTTTTTCGAGGTGTGTATGACTGAAATACAACAATAACACAGTATACATGTTTGTGTGCCTTGCAGTGTGTAAGTTTAAAGCACATAAAAGATGTGCTGTCCGAGCAACGAATAATTGCAAATGGACTACATTAGCCTCAATTGGAAAAGATATCATTGAAGATGAAGATGGTGTAAGTTCTATTCATGTTTGCAGTATTTTCCAAACCTGCTGTTCCTCTGTTAGGGAAAAAAACAAAAAGGAAAAAGGCTAACCATAGAAATATTGCATGTGGCCCATTTGAGTCAATGGTAGGTGGCTCTATTTCTGAACACTTTTCAAAGATTAATGTGCTATTTAGAACAAAAGTTATATTCCTTTCTCATAAGACAAGTTCAGTATCTGTAGGCACTAGATTGCAGCTGTGTTATAAGTTTTTAAAGGCCACATGCAGAGAAACTCTGAAGCTGGAGAATTGTTCCCAGAAGCTCCTGCTGCTTTTAAGCAAAGGTGATATTTTATACTGTTACTGTGCTCTTTTGGCAACCTATTTTGTGTCCTCCTTACTGATAGCTATTGCCCAGGAGGCCTGTTTGGAATTCACTGATGTGTGGGAGTTTTTTTTACTGATGAAAGCAGGAATTTTAAAGTTAGCATGAGAAATGACAAACGTTTTTCGGAGGTTCATTGTATTAGGTGTGTTATTTTTACAAACACAATTAGATATGTGCTGCTGATGTGAAAGTTCTTCCATGAATGTTAGTAATAAGTTGCTCACCTGTGAGTGTCTTGAGTTGCCCGTGGTCTTAATGGAACAAAGAGAGCAATGAATAAAGCTTTGAACTGCATTTAGAGACTATTTTATAGACCTGTAGCATGGTGAGGGGCTATGTAAAGCCACAGAAGTACTCTACTGCCCTGCACATTCTCCTGAACTTGAGTTACTTTAATTGGCATGTGTCATGTAGTCAGCACTGAATAAACAGTTTCTTATTTGTGTTATGGAGTCTCTAGATTTAAGTGCCCTGTTAGTTGCTACCATCAGTAGTTGAATGAGATGAGTCTCCCCTCTCTAGCTGTTGCATCTTCTGGCTAGCATAATATAAAACTCTGCCATAGTTCACATTCGTATCTGTTGCCTTGTGAGCATCAGCCTCACTTATCCTGGTCAGTTATACTTGCTTCTTTGATGAAAGGGTAGAGCCATGGGAAATAGTTTAAATCCTCCAATATTCAAGAGTCAAAAGCCTCTAATTTCTGGTATGACTACTTCTTCACAGATAGCTATGCCCCACCAGTGGTTAGAGGGTAATCTGCCTGTCAGTGCCAAATGCGCAGTCTGCGACAAGACTTGTGGCAGTGTTTTACGCCTGCAAGATTGGAAGTGCCTTTGGTGTAAAGCTATGGTAGGTGCAATGAACCGCATCCAAGCGTCTAGGATCTTGCCAGCTTTATTGCTTGCCATTCTTTCTTTTCTAATTTCATAACCATGCTTTTGAGTTAAGTAGGAGCAGGCAGCCTGGACAAACTCAGGTCTCTCTAATGTGCATCATGACTGTCCTTTTAATATGCCCACAGATGCAGCTTTTTTTAAGTAGATGTGGTCATCCCATTTGTTTAATCTGCCTTCTCCTAACTGATAACCAAAGGCTCAGATGTTTGTCCCGTATGTCTGATAATCATGTGTTATTGTCTCATCTCTTTTATTTTAGATACTGCTATAATGATATTTTAATAACATTGTTAATACTTATTAATGTTACTGTAGTAATGTTTTTATTACCAGAAAAAATCTTGAAATTATGTTCTTCAGGAAACTCTGTAGGTTGCTAATTGAAATTCTATAACGTGCCATTGCTCTTTCCCAACAATGTGGTTAGCTCTTCATTTTCTGGGGCTTGTCTGGAAAGACAAGTTTCACATGGTAGAGTATAGAATTGAAAAGCAGTATTTTATTGTGAAAGCTTCTGGCCTATAGATATCCAAGGCCCTGTGTGTAGCCAGTAGGAAATGATTGACATCTCCAGAGATTTAAAATTTAGGTGAATTGCAGCACCCTCTGCATTTGCCTGTTTTTCCGGTACCAATGCATGAGGTCTCTACAACACATTGTGCATAGGACCCACCTTAGACAGCATGGTCTGACTTGGTAGGTGTGCTAGTTTGAATTCAAGTACATCTTCATGATCAGCCAGGTGTACCAGGCATGTACAGAGCTATTGCTTTGCACGAACACGATGTGCCTGCTGCCCACAGCACAGACACTAGCTGCTGCAACTTGGTCCTCCTGTTCTTGTGGGTGGAAGTAAGCAAATCCCTTAAAAGGGCAAATCACTTCTGCTACAGGGGTAGCTGAAGAAGAAATACTTGAGTGACATTTTGTGGAATGAGTAACAAACCTTTGTTGTTGCACACTCATATGTTTATTTTCCTGTATTGCTCCTCTTCCCTCTGGACATAAATGTTACATGTTAGTCCATCAATGTAGATATTGTATCAAAAAACACCACTGTAGGGAGATAATTTTTTTGTTTCTTTTGCAGGTTCACACTGCCTGTAAAGATCAGTATCCTCGTAAATGTCCACTTGGCCAATGTAAGGTATCCATCATACCTCCAACAGCACTAAACAGCATAGATTCTGATGGTATGTAGCATTATAGTGTGTTCACTGGTAGCTCTGGACTTGCAGTGTCCGGTGATATCAGTATAACTAAACAAGGCAAAAATCCTGGAGCAGGTGAAATTTAGAGAGAAGTGTAATTTTCAGTGTAGTTTTTTAGAGGATTTTTTTTTAAGCAACATGAATTTTTAAATGTTTTTGAAAGTTCCCTCACTAGAAATTGTCTCCTGTTTTATTTATCACCCTTGGAAACTTTTGAAGTAAATGACCAGTGTCCTCAGATGAAGTGGGCTGATGCTTGTGTAGCATTTTGCACTCAGTATGGAACCATAAGGATTATCTCAGTTGGAAAAGATTTTTAAGGTCATCAAGTCCAACTGTTGACCTAACACCGCCATGGCCATTAGACCATGACCGGAAGTGCCATGTCTACATGTTTTTAGAACACCTCCAGAGACAGTGGTTTCACCATCATCTTGGACAGCCTATTCCAGTGCCTGCCCACTCTTTCAGTAAATAATTTTTTGCTAATATCCAAACTAAAGCCTTGGTGCAATTTGAGGCCATTTCCTCTTGTTTAATCACTTGGTACTAGGGAGAACAGACCAAAACCTAACCTCAATGCAACCTCCCTTTAGGTAGTTGTAAAGAGCAAGGTCTCCCCTCAGCCTCCTTTTCTCCAGACTAAACAATGCCAGGTCCCACAGCTGTTGCTTGTAAGACTTGTTCTCCAGGCCCATCACCAGCTTTGTTGCCCTTGTCTGGACATGCTACAGCAGCTATAATGTCCTTCTTGTAGTGAGGGCCCAAAAACTGAACACAGTGTTTGAGGTGTGGCCTCACCAATGCTGACTAGAGGGACACAATCACTTCCCTACACCTGCTGGCCACACCATTTCTGATAGAGGTCAGGATGCTGTTGGCCACCTGAGCACTCTGCTATCTTGTATTCAGCCAGCTGTCAACCAGCACCCTCAGGTCCTTTTCTGACAGCAGCTTTCTAGCCATTCTGAACCAAGTCTGTAGTGTTGTATGAGGGACCCAGCATTTGGCCCTGTTAAACCTCATACAATTGATTGTGTGAGCAGATTTTGGGCAACTTTGTTTTATACAGAGGTAAGTTAGCTGAAGGGCTCAGTTCCAACAACTATTTTATGAGGCTAAAGTGAGGAAGTGCTTCCATAATATCTCTAAATGTCTTTTAAATATAAGCAGTGTAAGAATTCTGCAACACAGATAAAATGGCAGCAAATGTTCAAAGCTCAGAGGTGCTCTTCCGTGGCTCGGTATAAAGATGTGTGAACAGTGCAAATCCGCACTTAAGGGCAGGGAGTGGATTTAATGAGTATCATGAAATCTAACTGCTGTAATTTCATTGTTTGTGTTGATGGTGAACGTAGGCTAGCAGCTTCAACACAATTTTAATTAATTTGTTGTACGAAGTTAGTGATTGCTTGTGCTGTCTGCCTTTGCTCTTAGCTACTTGTCATGTGGTGTCTTAGACCAGAGCATCATGCTCCTATTTATTACTCATGATAGAAAGCTTACTCCATATGTGAAACTATTTTTTTTCTTGGCATTTAAATAATCAAACCTTATTTAAAATTAGACATTATTATAATGTAGAATTAAATTAACATCCTTTAATGCCTTTTTTTGTTTGTTTGTTTGTTTGTTCATAGCTTTAGGGTTTGGTTTTTTTTTTTTGTCATTGAAACCAACATAGTCATTTTAATACTGCCTGAAAGACACATGTCAAAACATATACCTGTGATTTCTGATTCTGAAGTGTTGCTGAGAAACCACGACTTCCATAAACTGATCATGCTAGTGACAACAGCATCCATTAGTGTTACTTACTAAGGCCCTTATAGAAATCTTGCTTTAATTAGTTAAGACCTGCAGTGACTGTAATAAGCTTTGAATTACACCAATCTTCAGTGATTCTATTATAATTAATAGTATAACTTCAGTCTCAGGAAAACAAATTATCATGCAAAATCTCATCTGGCAGCAACTGATGACAGTAACTTAAAAAATCTGTGGGGACTCTTAGAAAGCTCATACAGAGGTGGATTATCCAGTTCACTGAGTAAGGTTAACAAAAATCAGATTAAAAAGCAAAAATTTATTACTGAAATATATATTTAATTATTTGGAAGTAGTATAGAAGGTTAAGAAACTTTTTCATTGTGGAAATAAAGTTATTGTCTTCAGGATTTTACTAAATCTGGGCACTGAAAATACAGCAAAGGATAAAATGAACTGGTAAATCTTGAACTATTGTTTTCCTTGTAGGAGAAATATTTGGTTTAGCATTTACATTGTGCATTATAAAATGTACACCTTTTGTTCTTCATCTTCTTCTTCCTCTGTCTCATGATTTCATTTTGTGGTGTTCATATTAGAAAGCCTTATTTATTTCATTCTTTCTGACTATGTTCACAGGTTTCTGGAAAGCCACATGCCCGCCATCCTGTGCCAGTCCTCTTTTAGTTTTTGTTAACTCAAAGAGTGGAGACAATCAGGGAGTAAAGTTTCTTCGTCGATTCAAACAGTCGTTAAATCCAGCTCAGGTGTTCGATTTAATGAATGGAGGACCTCACTTAGGGTAATGACCTTGGAAATCTTGAGCAGTGCCTTTCTGCAAGGGAAATTAGTGCCATGTATAGTGTTGTTTTGTCTGCTCATTGCTCTAATTCTGTCACCAATGTCTACTGTGACATTCTAATTCAAAGCTAAAACAGAATGTCAGGTTGAATTCTGGTGGGTGAAGGGACTGTAGGCTAATATTTTAATTTTAGAAAAATTCACTTGAAAATTCAGAACCAAACCCTATCAGCCTTCAGTGTTGTGTCGCTTTTTGCCTAGCTTTGACATCTGTTACTGTTAAGGTTCAAAACCATTTGAAACGTTTAGATGCTTTCCTGAATCTGAGCGTTCATGCACACTTGCCTCACAGCTTTTATTCTGCTTTTTATGTGTAATTCAGATACTCTTCTTACTTTGTAACTGTACTCTGTCTTTTGAAATTCTTAACACAAATGTCAGTGGGGGAGTCTGCAATGGATGGTGGACAAGTAGATGGTAGAACTTTTGTCATCTGAAACCACATTAAAAATGTGATTTAGGCAGCAAATGCAAATGGTCAGGAAAATTAGCATCTCAACGAAATTTGGCACAAGAACCCAAACCCATTTGTCATTCTATTAAAACTAAAGATTGATTATTTGAGAGGTAGGAATGAAATTGGCATAGCAGTAGCCACAGCACAAGTGTCTTTGAACATTCATAATGATTAGATTCATGCACATCCACTCAGATGTAGCATTGTGGTTAAATGGCTTATTATGAGTTACAGCAGCTCGAAACTAATTTTTACACTCTTGAAGTTGCAGAAATAGGCTTTCATGATGAGTGTGTTAATAAAGCAAATGCTCAAAAATTCAGTTGAAACAGTGGGCAAACAATACAAATAGAATGCAGCTGTGAATTTTTATAACCAGCACTGTGTTATGGACGTACTGTGTTGACACTTTACCTTGTAGTATTCTTTTCATGCTAACCCTGATAATCTGAATTTAGTCAAAGTCCATTTTGGCAACATTTGGTACATGTAATTACAGACAGATGATGGTTCTTCTTAATTGAGAGAAAATTTCTGAGAGGACCATCTGAAAAATGTATCTATCTGCAATCTATGTTGCTTCATATAGTTATGTTAGTTACTAGCAGCAGCATGGTTCATGAGTCTCACTTTGGTTTTGTACAGTAATCATAGGTCAGACTGGTTGCTTTTAAATATTTTCCCCAAACACTGTCCTAAGAGAGGTCCTTACAAGTTACTCTGTCAGATCATGCTGATTTTTTTCCCCTTTCTTTTTCTAATTGATCTGAAAAGCAGAGCTGCATTCTTTAAGAATGTATTTCTAGGAGGTTTCTCTTTTCTCAGGGTAGGAGAAATTGTTCTGCTATCAACATTCAACATTTTTTCCCTTAAATATCTGCATCTTTTGTTCTGAATAGGTATGTGCCTAACATACATTAAGTTGCATGGTTTTCTTCTGAAGAAAACATAAATTTGTGATCTTAACACAGTGCTTTTTAGAAAGATTTCTGAGATTATACACATTCTGGAAAATAACATGCATTAAAAATAAACATCTTTAATTATTTTAAGAGTTTATGCTTTCCAGTTCTTTGGGTTTTAAAGTTTAAATCCCTCTTGTTTTTACCTCTTGGCTGTTTCTAAACATCTCGTTCCCCCTTCCTCTGTGTCTCACCTTCCTGCTTGTTCTGTCTCTTTTGTCCTCATTTTCTATACTGCCCAAGTGTTCTATCCTGGGGTTGTTTAAAAGTTTGAGAATTGAAGGAAGTGCCAGGATATGTAAGCAGGGTACAGCTTGAAGGACCTAGTACGAAATACTTTCATTTGTCTTACACTCTCGTGATCACCTTATGTGTAGTAATTGCCTCCAATGGACTTTGCATTTAGTCAGTCATGCTTTGGCAGAAGCCTGTCTTGTGAAGCCCATCCTGTCGTTGTGTCTTAACCTGTTCTCATGAAAAATCCCCAGTAGTGCCTTGTACTTGCGGCTGAAATGGGAAGCACAGAGCAACTGCAACTTCATAGTTTGGTTATTAAAAAAAAAAAACAACAAAAAACAAAAAACTAAAACAATATTAATAAAATCCTGAAAACAATATCAAGATTTTTTTTCAAAGTCAAGTCTGGCATGTTATTTATCAGAAATGTCAGTATAAATGGAACATGCAGCAGTAGGTAAGATTCAGATAGGTTTCTTTTGTAAGTAGATGGTTGTACCCACATACCACAGAACAATAAATGAAGGAACATAAATGTGCCACGCACCATATTTTCTTGTAACAGTTGCTAATGAATGTAACTACCTTCTTACTAATGGACATAGCTGGCTCTAACAGGCTGCATTTTCTCTGCAGTTTGCGGTTATTTCAGAAATTTGACAACTTCAGGATTCTTGTGTGTGGCGGCGATGGAAGTGTGGGTTGGGTCTTGTCAGAAATTGATAAACTCAGCTTGCACAAACAGGCAAGTGTGCATGCTTGCTTCCCTTGAGTGTACTAGACTTAATTTTGCATGCTTACTTTTCCTTGAATTGTCTCTTTGTCATATATATGGGCCGAATTCGATAGTTGCTGTTAAAAGAAAATTTTCACATGTGGAAATAAGAGAAGCTGTAGCAGAATTGCACAATTCTATTTACAGTCTTTAGACAGCAGCTATGTAATTAGTATTTGTTGCTTGAAACGACAAGCATTTGTAATAGCTTGTACCTTTTCTTTCTAGTAGTTTTCACTAGTAGCTTTGCTCCTGTGTTGTGTTTCAGTGTCAGTTAGGAGTGTTACCCCTTGGTACTGGAAATGACCTTGCTCGTGTTCTTGGCTGGGGAGGATCCTGTGATGATGATACACAACTTCCTCAGATTTTGGAGAAATTGGAACGAGCCAGCACGAAAATGTTAGACAGGTAAACATAAATGTGCATGGTTTACAAAGAGGTTCAAGTTGTAGTTGTTTGGGTTCTTCGAGACACAGTGTTCAGTGTTTTTGGTTTTTAGGGTGCAAATCATAGTTATGAGGAAGCCCTCATAGTGGGGACAGTTCAACATAATTGCAGTAAACTGTCACAACAGAGAGTGACTGATGAAACTAGGAAGTGTCCAAAGATGAACAAAATGTGACAGTTGCATAATTGATGAAGCTGCATAACTGCATAATGACAAGAAGTCATAAATAGTAAGAAATTACATAGACTCAAAATCATCTTGGGCAGTTTTATGGACTTCATGCATGCCATTAAAAAACATTAAAGTTAGCATCTTTTTTTTTAGGAAACACCTGGGCTTTCTGCCCTACACGTGGGGAGAAGTCACACTCAGTGCTTTCATTTCTCATGTAATTTCCTGAGATATCAACTTCAGACAAGATGTTGTTCTAACTGGAATTGTGGGTTGATCCATTACTAATATTACTGTTTGAGGCTTTTTCTTCATCAGAACTAAGAGATCTTTCCACTCTTCCTTTTGTGTGGTTTCCATCTACAAAGCAAAGCAGCAATTCTCTATTAAAAAGAGAAGAACATCATCATTATCATTGCAATGAAGGCTTAACATTTTCAGTTTTGAGAGGAGTATTTTTCATTCTGTTCCTTTCTCTCATGGGTGTTTCTGTTCTTTCTCTATTTAAAAACATTTGAATGTCGTGAAAGGGGGGTTTGTTTTAGGGTAGTTTTTATGGAATAGAGAAACAAGTCCTTTTTCTTGTTAAGTTTTTCTGCAAAGTATGTAGAGAAATGCTTCTTACTAATCCTTAGAAATAATTGGTGGCCTGTTCATTCTGAAAGATTCATAGATTTAATCATGTTTGCCTTTTTCTGTACTTAAAAAATAAAAAAGGTGTTTCTTTTTTTTTGCCTTAAATTCAGTCAATTTGCTCCCAAGTAATATGCTCAATCAGAGCTCAAACAAGTAATCAACTTGTTCTTTATAGCAGGCTTTGAAGGTTGTTGCCATTAGGGTTTCATACTATCTATGCTGTGGAGTACTGTCCTTTACCACGGGAAAAAAATTAAACGTGTCAATGAAGATGCTTCATTATTTGCTTTGTTTTCATGCCTGCTTCCCCTGGATGAAATGAAAAACTGTTACTACCTTAGAGCCTTTTCTCTAGGAATACATCTATTTTCCCTTTGACTTCTGTGTTAGTTTGCACAAATTCTTTTATGTTGTTAGTGTTTTGCTGCCACCATCAAATGTCTCTCAATTTGTTCACAAGTAAAACTCATCACTAACAAATAATCTGGCCACTACAACAAATTATTACTGTTAATTTCACTCATCCATAATTAGTGTATGATTGAAAATAAAGCTGCCTTTTNTTTTTTGGTTTTTTTTTTTTAGCAAATCGATGTGATTGTTCTGGCAATAAATCTTATTTTGGTTGATATTTTAGAGAAAAGATAAAACTAACAATCAGGAACCTTAAAAGTGTTTTTGTTTCTTTCAGGTGGAGTATAATGTCATATGAACTGAAATTACCAACGAAGCCTTCTATTCTTCCAGTGACTGCAGAAGAGGTGGAAGAATGCCAGGTGGACTTACATCTTCTTTTTCTTTTTTTGATCTTCTTGAATGACAGCATTTAGAATTGAGGCACATGTGTGAAAAATAGCAGCAGAGATTTTTCTTATCTGCTAACTGCACTAAGTTAATGTCTGTTCACAGATTGTATCTCAGGTAATCAGGGTTTCTAGTTCTGTAGAATTCGCCAAACTTAAATGAAAGTAAGAGATCTTCAAGCAGAGAAATCAGAAAACCTTTGTCCTGGAAAAAAAACCCTGGTTATAAAGTAGATCACATACATATATAATATTCTATATGATAATATTATGCATTATTTTGTATGTAATTGTATGATTTAGTATTGTGTTATTATATAATAATTTTATATATACTATAGAATCATGGAATGGTTTAGGTTGGAAGAGACCTCAAAGATCATCCTGTTCCAACCCCCCGCCATAGACAGGGACACCTCCCACTAGATCAGGACACTCAAGACCTCATCCAGCCTGGTACATGTCAAATATATATTTTTTATAGATATTAAGATGAGATACTTGTTCTCTTGGTTTTGGAATGAGCTTTGGGAAAAGCCCAACATTTTGAAGCATATTTATTCTGAAATCATGAGAGAAGTTTTTTACAGCTTAATTTAGATCAGGCAATACCACCTAGCTTTCTCTTTGTTCTTCCAAATCATACTGGTCCCAAAGAAAACCTTAGTCTGTCTTCTAGACTAGATTTGTCCTTGTACTATCTGATGAGATTTTGATTTTGAGTTGGAGATATTTTAATCAAATTAATTGGCATGAAAAGCCTGACTGTAAATGCGAAAATAATATATTCCTACAAAAGTTCATGCATATCAATTTTAGCTTAAAAAGTACTTGAGAAGAAATAATTAATCATCAGACTCTTGAATAATTTAATAATTTAGTCTGTTTTAACTGGAAAGGGGGTTATAACCTTTGACAGCTTGCCTGGGTATAGAGATGCAAAAAGTCTGGGCTCCACTAGCTGGGATTTTAATTGTGCTGCTTAGGCATACAGCTCTGTTTCTAGTGTCAGCAATGTGGATTGACGCTTTGTCTTGTCTAATTTCTCAAGACAGTTAATGTTTTTTACTGTATCTTCATCTTACAAAAGAAAAAAAAGTACACATTTTCTTCTAGTTAGGTCTGGCTTTGTGAAAATGAAAGAAACTACTCATATAAAACATCATTTTTTTGGAAAATCAGTTCTGTAGTCTATAGTTAGCTGCCATTACTCTGAGCTGGACAAAGCTCTTTTGAGTACCCTGCTCAATATCTGGTTTAATGGATTTTTTTTTCATTGTTTATTGAGTTCTGTTTCTGAAAAAAGAATGATTAAGCTTTCAGTTGGTAACATATTAAAGCACAGTGTGAAAAGTAAATAGAAGTACATTTCCATCTTTTTTTCTTCCCTCCACATCAAGGGCAAAACCACAGAGATTTTAAGAGATTCCTATAAGAACTGGTCATAAAATTCCATAATTGTAATTACTTTTAGATTTGTTGTTTGGTTTGATTTATCTTTAAAAATTGATGTCTGGATCCATATCTGTTTAGAGACTGGATATAGTGTATGAAAATGCATTCCCGAACTTTTCCAGAGTATTTCAGAACTTAAAATTCTTCTGTGCAGGAAAAGATGGACAATGCACAAGTTCATTCTCCCAAATGCTCTTTTAAAGGCTATACATCCTTAATGGTTTGCTCCTTAAGGGTTTGTTTATGTCAGTTTAGTGACTTTTGTCAGTAGGAGTAGAGAGGAAGTACTTAGTTTGAGAGATACTTCTTGTTATAGAAATAAAATATGTGGGATTACAACAATTTGGGTTGTTGCAAGTGTAAAAAAAAATTAGATTTTTTTTACCCTGCCTCATGGACAGTTTTTAGCTTAGAAATAACTTACTGTTTTCTCTGCAGAAAATAGCCATCTATCAAGTTCTCAGATGCAGTGTCACTCTGAGTATTAATAATGTAGTATATAAAATATAGCATGCAGGTAGAATCTACATTGCCAACTGATTTCCCTTGTATTATATCTGAAAATAAAATTGTGCTGGTTTTGGAGGTGTTCTATCTCACTACTTAGTGTTAAACTGTTGAAACATGTGGAAAGGGTTTTTCCTCTGTTTTCAGATATCTGCTTATGAGGACTCAGTTGCTGCTCATCTTGCAAAAATTCTCAATTCTGATCAGCACTCAGTTGTCATATCATCAGCCAAGTGAGTTGATTGCTTTTATATACAATGTGTGGGATAAATCCCCTGTGTAACATCATTACCATAGTTACCTTCTGTCTAAGCCTTATTATGATTGGTCCAACTGGCTTGGCTTTATATATATATATATTTGTATTTTTTGCAGTAGAAGATTTTTTCTGCACATTATTTATATGCCCCAATTTTAATGAGTAGCTTAATACTAAAGACATCAACATTAAAAAAAAATCATCTAGTATTCATATAAAGTGTTTTAAAATCACTCCAAATCAGCATGCTCATTAAATATGAAACTTACTGTTACTAATGTAGATTTGTGATCTTCATCACATTACATTTCCTCTGGGGTATTTTCATGCATATCCATATCTTTAAGAGGACAAACAACTTCACCAGTGTGAAGCAGAACTTCAGAATCATTAGCTTTGTCATATCTCTGTCTATCAAGTCAATCAACCCTTCAGACAATAGGGTGGTTTTTTTAAACCCACATTAAAACACTTAAAATTGAGAGAGAATTACTGGTCAAATTGTGAAGACCATATGAAATCAGAAATATTCTGTCTATATTCTGTGGGAAAAAAAAAAGGAATTTACATTTTGCAATATGCAAAAGACCAGTCCTAGAATCTTCAAAATTGCACCTGAATATCTTCTTTTTTTCCTGCTAAAAGCAAGTGAATAAAGTTTCATTTTCCAAGTACACATTAACGCTTGTTGAAAATTGAAGGACAAGATATTGTTGTACCTCCAGATTCTAAATTGAGTCTGTATCATGTTAAATTCTTTTCAACTTCTGTCAAGTAAATTTCAACCAAATGAACAGTACTAACCAATTATCCACACCTCATTAGTGAGTTTGCTGCCTGTCTGCAGTGTACTATTGTAATAAGAACCAAGTATTTCTGATTTACACAATGAAAATTCATTGCAGCCACTGTAGTTTGCACAGATATGCCTCAGAGTTGGCTGTGGTTCAGAAGCATGAGCTGCGCAATGGGATGTGTGTGGCCATATGCTTTCATGTAAGAAGTGCTCCTATAAAGTCAGGAGATTTTCATCTTTGTTTCTAGGCTCCCTCTTTGCATGGGAGTTTGCAAGACTCTGCTTAAAGGTATCAGAGTTGAATGCAAATTTTCTAATTGCTGGTATGGAAGATGTGCAAGCAAGAGAATTAGTCACATTTCTTTCAGCTCTTACAAATAAGAGGCTTGTGTACAATTTGTGTAAAGGATTAAATAAAAGGGAGGAAGAGTTGTTGTTTTAAAGCTCATCTGAATTTTTCAAGCCATGGAAAAGTCTCATCTGCTTTATGTATGATCACAGAGAACAGTTTCGTACAGGAATGCAGCATGCGTATAGATAAATTATCATTAAAATGTACCATATTATTTCATTTGATGTCTCCCCTTTCCTCTTTGTTTTTCTTACCTGAAGAATATTATGTGAAACTGTAAAGGACTTTGTTGCTAAAATAGGGAAGACTTATGAAAAACCAATGGAAAATGCAGAGGAAGCTGATGCCATGGCCATTAAAGTAAGACTATGTTTTGGTTTAAAGTTGTGCGGTGTTTAAAGTTTGTACCTTATGGGTGCTTAATTTCCAGATTGCTCCAAGATGTCCAGTATGGCTTTAATTTCAACCAGTGACTTCAAAATTCTTCTATTTTTATTCTGTGGAATAGTTATTTCCAAAGCATTTTTAAATTCTGAGATCTCTCTAAACTCTCTTTACACTTTTTTTCTTCATAAAGTTTGTGGTAATGTACATAGAAATCAAAGGAAATATTTTTCCTTATGAATTACACTTTCAAGGGTTAAATTAGCTACAGGAAAAAATGGAATTATGAGGAGAATGAAGGGAAGAGAGGCTACAATGTTAAAAGTAATAGTTTAAGGTACAAATTGTAGAGATCATGTTGCAAAAACGCTGGGAAAAAAATCCCATGAGGATTTGGTATGAGACATAAAATTTACATGAGCTGAAAAGAAGAAAGCAAAATCACTCTCAATGATAGTCAGGAAATGTACTTGCTAAACGTCAATTTGTGGTTCAATTTGTGTTTCTATTTGGTGCACATTTTAGACAATAATTTTTTTCTTTTTCACTCTTCCAAGGACAGAGAGTACTGGTTTCCTTTCCCTTAAGCATAGAAAAGTTCTTTCTTTTTCCAGCATACCTAAAGAGAGCAGCTGTTTAGTCATGGGCAGAGTGTTCAACAGTGTTTGGTTCTGGCTTGAGCCTCTTGCTCTGTGACAACTGACTTGCTTAAATTATAGAATCATGGAATGGTTTGGGATGGAAAACACCTTAGAGATCACCTAACCCACACCTAATATACAATCATGCAGCAAAGACAAGCTTGTGTCTCTCCATCTAACAGCTGAACATGTCCCCACGGGACCTATAATTTCTTATCATGTGTGGTTTGGGCAAATCTGTGGTGGCTTTCTGAAGAGGCCTGTGGGAGAAGAATGGGATCTAATAATCTGTACCCTAGTTATGTGACAGGCTGAGTTTAGCATGGTGTTTTGTTTTAATCTGAGTGTAGGGAGTTTTTGTTATAACTGCTCTAATCTGGTTGAATGTTGCAGGGTAGGACTGCAAATAAAAAAAATGCAGACCTACTTACCATCTGATCTTTAAAAGTCTTGAGGCAGGTTTTGGATTTGACGTAAACAATTACATAGACATTTAAGACATTGACAATTTTATGTAGTTGATTTCCTGAAAATGTTTGCACATTCACTGCTTGTTTTCATGTGTGTTATATTCTTTTTCACTTTATCTTAGTGCTCTGAGTTAAACGAGAAGCTCGACCTATTGCTACAGGCTCTTCACACAGAAGCCCAGGCTGCTCCTATTCTCCCAGGCATCAATCCCCCCATTGTGGAAGAAGAAGCAGAGGAGTTTTCAAGTGAAGAATCCTTGTCTGAAAGTAAAGAGCAATTAGCAGAGTGTGTCTCCAAGTCTTCCACCCAGAAACTCTTCAAACCAAGGGAACAGTTAATGCTTCGGGCAAACAGCTTGAAGAAGGCTGTGAGGCAGATCATCGAACAAGCAGAAAAAGGTGCATGTCAGTAGTGTTTTGATGCTCACAGATAGAACAATGATGCCCTTTCCCCCCCAGTGGTATAAGTTTTCATTATTAAAGTTTGATTTCTATATTCTTACATAGATACAATTATGCACTTATTGCAGACTGCAAGGAGAGGAAATGCACCTTGTTTGGTTGCTGGTGACTATGCATGTAAGAATACAAGTATATGCATGTGTGCACCTATAAAAGTGTGCTTCTTTTGTAACTGTTATCCTCTGAAAAGTGGAAATTTATGGCAGCTAATTCTCGTGAATGGGCAAAGAATTGCTAGATTGTTTTTCACTAAACTGGCAATAGAAATATTTTTTTTTAGATTAAAGCTAAACCTCCAAAATCTAATTTTCCATATATGCAGTTTTTCTTTACAAATCTTGACATTTTCTCTTTTAATAAGTAGTTGTGGATGAGCAGAACGCTCATAGTGAAGAACAAGTGGACCAGTCTCCAGTAGAATATAGCAAAGAATTGGATGAATCAAAAGAAGATGAAAAAGAGGAAGATACGAAGGAACTCGAGTCCTCATCAAGTGAGTAAATTAGGAATAAAATAATTTAAAATGATGCAGTCTCCTTATAGTTGCATTATGTAGCGCAGTTGGCTCCATAATTAAAAATACTAGCATCCTGTTTCACTGGAAACTACTCACAAGTTTTAACAGATATGGATAAATAAAAATTAAGGGGAAAATGCAGATTAACTGAACTGTCATTTGACATGCATTTACAAAGCTGAGAAAACATTTTTTGGGGAGAAAAGTGCTTGCATTTAGTCCAGTGCTTACACTTACTTTTCTACAGGAAGCTGAGAAGGGACTAGAGCCTGAGGTACCTGGCAAGAGCATGTCTCAGTTGTAGCATTTTAGGGCTTATTATAGGAATTTCTGTCAGTGACTTCTGTGGAATGAGTTTCAAATTGTGTAAAGCAGACATATTTATTCTTTGTGTTGACAACAGTAACCTGATACCTCAGCTGGAAACCTACATGGAGGCAGTTACTGGAACAGAGAGAATGAATATTTCAGCCTTATATATGAAGTGCAACAATGTAAAGCAGGAAAGAATATAAAATAAACTGGAACATGGAAATCTCTGGAGAAGTGACAGGAGATTCTATTTGTCTAATGCAGAAAATAAATTTGAACCAAAGTCTTCAGTATCCTAGAGCTCATTGCTGCATTGCTGTCCCAAATACAGGAGTGGAACATGTCCCTTTTGCGGAAGGGCTGAGGGAGCTGGGTCTCTTTTTCTCGGAGAGGAGGGGACTGAGGAGTGACCTCACTAATGTTTATGAATATGTAAAGCATAAATGCCAGTGGGGTGGAGCTAGGCTCTTCTCAGTGATGTCCAATGATGTGACAAGGGGCAGTGGGTGCAAGCTGGAACATAGGAGGTTCCGTGTAAGCATAAGGGAAATTTTTTTCACCATGAGGGTGACAGAACACTGGAACAGGCTGTTCAGAGAGCTTGTGGAGTCTCCTTCTTTGGAGACATTCAAAACCCACCTTGGACATGTTTCTGCGTGACCTACTCTAGGTGATCCTCCTCTGGTAGGGAGGTTTGATTAGATAATCTTTTGAAGTCCCTTTCAACCCCTAGCATTCTGTGATTAGTCTGTTGGTTCCTCATATAGCAAGCCAGAAAGCAAACCACTATACCAGGCTATTCTTGCTTTCCCAAATGTATAACCCCCTACCTGCTCTGACCTTGGTCAGATGGACTTTATCAGCTTTTGCTGTCTAAGCGCTCCTGCTTTTCTGCTAAGACCATCATTCTGTCCTCACTGCAGGACTCTTCAAGTTGCTTAAAAAAAAAAAAAAGAACATGTATGATCAGCTCCTCACTGATTTTAAAGTGAAATGGAAGTAATCCAGTTAAATCAATTACACAAAGCAGTCAGAATATTGAATGATTTGATTTTAAAGCAACTTCCTTGGAAGGTAGCATGTTCATAAAGTAATAGAACAATTTGTCACTAAGATTTCTTTTTGGTTAGTCAGCATTTGGTTACTTTGCAAAATGATATTTAGAGAACTGTCATCTTATAAAATAGTGTGGTATTAATTTCCCACATTCAGATGGTATGGTGAAATATTTCCTTGTGTCTTTAATAAAATCTGCCAGCAAGTCCCTTCAGTGGAAGAATGATTTGGCTATATAGGACCCTTCCTCTTCTCTTGCTTGATTTTGGTACCAAGCCAGTCCAACCAGAGGTCACATTCGAGTATTTTTCATCACATAAGTCGATACTGCATTTTGTGTTGATTAGTAGTTCATGTACCAGGGTTGTTCATGAGTCTCATTTTTAGGAAAGCTGCTTCTTACTGCAGTTGGAAATTTCAGTCTTTATCAAAGTGGGCAGTCAGCTCTCAAGATGATCTTGAAATCATGAGGAAAGTGGTAGCTGGTGGATCACAAAACATATCCTATGCCAAAGTGAGCAAAGTTGTTTGGGATTTGTATTTCCATTAGCCCAACCCACAGCAATAGCCACAAAAGGGGTCCTCCTGAGGCTCTGCTCTGAAGGTGGTACCTGTGTGGCTTCTGTTGATTTGGAATCTCACGTTTCCTTTTCTCCAGGAATGGAAGTCAGACTTAATCAGTGATTGCCTTTTCACTGTCCCTTCTCTTTTTCTCTTGGTTATAGGAATCAATGTTTTCTGGTTGTCATGTTTCAATAGTGGATAAGAGAATGCCAGCCCTGCAGATAATCAGATCTTACATAAATATGTAATACAAAACCCCTCCCCCCAATATATATTTATGTGGAAATACATGTATATATAAACCCACTTGTTCCTTTCTGCTCCAATTTTTGCTTTTACTGGGGAGACTTACTATGCATTGTACACTTGATGTGTTTGGAATAGGGTGCATATTAAAGCTGTCAGTGGAAGGTAGGTGTTCAGGGACAAAGTGTGAAACATCAGTTCAATTATCTGAAATGAAACATCAGTTTTACACTTTAGAGCTCTGTTGTTTTTATCAGAGCACAAACAGCAAAAGTTTATCTTGCTTGCAGTTATCCCCGTGAGTCTCATCTGACAAATAAAGAGCAGCTGCTCTGTTGGTGTTCCTATTTAATATAATTGCCTTGTTGCCAAGCAGAGAGACAACAGACTGTGTGAACAGCATTGTGAATTTTTCAGTAGCATTATGAAAAATGAATGCCAATTTAGTTCTGAATATTACATTTTACTTTCAGAGGGACTTCCCGGTCATTTGGTGAAGATAATGCTTTTTCCATGTGTTAAATACCTTCCTCTTAATATTTAATAATCTCTTATTAGATGGCACTTGCAGTCTTTACTGGCTTGGTTTTGGTTTCTTTTTCTGACATTAGTACACATTTTGTTGTGCACAGATACAAATTATTCTGTTGTACTCTTACCATGGAATATTACAGCATTTTTTGATAACTGCTAAGGCTGTTACACAGATGTTGAAGTCAGAAGGAGCTGTTAGTCCACTTGGTCAGACCTTTTATATTTTACCTGCTTATCACTTCCCTATGTCTAATTATGTCTGTTCAACTTAACAGGTCATCCAGAAAATGTTTTATCTTATTCTTGGAATGCAGGAGGGTGAATAATTTGCCATTTCATTGACAATTCCATGCTTACAAAACCAAAAAAATAATAAAAATTAATCCAGGCCTGAATCAATATGAACAAAATTTCTAAAGTCTAAGTCTTATTATTAGTATTTTCTCTGCATTTTTCAAGTCTGCATTGCCTTTCCATTAATGTCTTCCTATAGTACATCCATGTTACTCTCAGGCTGAGTTATCATGATTGATGTGAACTGCTCTGTCACACTCTTGCCACAAAAAAGGACATATTTTATCCTTCCAACCATATTCTCTGTGGTAGTTGTCTTGATGCTAGTCCTCATCATTCTATTTTTACTAAATTAGTTTTCAAGTTTTGACAGGTATATATGAGATCACTTTGAAATCTTTTATTTTCTTTTTTGCCTGTGTGTGTTCTGAGCTTCTTCAGATTGTAAAAGTTGAAGTTGTCCTAAACTGAAACATTTTAAACATGTGAGGTAATTTGGGGCAGAGAAATGTCTGTCTATGATATCTAATAACATCTGTCTATGATATATAGTATGCAAAAGCTTTCTACATGCATGTAGGAATGCAGTAGCAAAGCATTTAGTAATGCCCAGGTTTCTCCCCTGGGGCACCAATTTCTGGCTATGTTTAACAGAACTGAATTTCCCCAAAATTATCTTTCCCAGGCTAAAGCAGGCACTGGCATATTCTCTCAGTCTTCTCAGTCTTAAATTAATTCTGCCAGGAAAGTAAGTTACATCATATGAGGTCAGCCCTCTGAAAAGCCTACCCTCTTTCATAGCCTCCAAAGGCAGCCCCAGGAATAACTGGCCTCACTGAGCTCTAGTTACTCTTTGTGAATGTCTTTTTGATTTTCTTCCTGTTCTTTTACCTCAGCCTTTGTCATCAACAATTACATCAGCTATCAAACATTGCTATCTATTAACAATGTTCTATTGATCTGACTTCTGAAGAATTTTAGCAAATAACTTATTTCACTTATTTTGGGGATTGATGGACATCTTTTGTGAGAAAGAAGCAATGATGGGAAACTGATGTCTTCCATAATTTTTCTAAGTGCAGAAGACAAGTATGTCTCAACGCAGCCCCACTTGCCCTTCCCTTCCCTCTTTTCCTTCCCTTCCCTCTTTTCCTTCCCTTCCCTCTTTTCCTTCCCCTTCCCTCTTTTCCTTCCCCTTCCCC